>JAMKCH010005999.1:0-44811 GCA_023653785.1 Ophioderma brevispina
TTTGCCAGTCAAATACGGTAAACTGGCAATATTTTTTTATCAGTGTGTACTCCTCTCCCTCACTGTTAAAAGTGTGCATTAATATAACGGCGTTTTGGACTGGGCTATCCTGGGACTCACAGCAGTTAAAACGACGGTTTCTTTTAAACGTTATTGTTGCACGTTTTCGAGTCCCTTTTTTACAGTTATTTGCAGGTTTCGATCCCAGCTAACACTCAAAACGACGGTTTTAAAGAACATTTTGTAAACAGTGTACGAGAAATTAAGGAAGGTTGACCAATAATGAAAACACATGGTGGTAGGAAATCGGTTGCACAGCTAAGCGAATTCGCAATGAATAGAAATTGAAAGGAAAAACATTGTGCTTGTTCTTTTTCAAATTCGGTTTCGAATAAGATTACCAATTAATACCAATATACTAAATTGATATACATTCGGTCTCGGGAAATCGTACGCGTTTTTTAACGTTAGAACACCTTTTAGAAATTGAATTACCAATTGCTAAATGGAAAACGGGATTCCGAAAGTCCTCCATTTCGCACGAACCGAATATGTATTTTGCAAATAATTTGGGGGGGGGGGGGCAACATTGTGCAAAAATCGCTCGGAAAAACTATACTAAGGGTTTTACTAAGTAAAACACGTATATAACAAAAAAATAGCTTGCAGTTTATTGTAACCAACTTTCTTTCTTTCTTGCTTCATTAACGGAAAGACAAAGACAATTTTAGTTTTTGTATGAGAATAGGTGCATTTAAAAAGTCAGAAATTACAAAATAATCACAGCTAAAACATTTCAAATCGTAACACAGAGCTCGAGCGTGGGGAGGGGGGTAAGAACATGGAGCTATATTTTGCCGTGCCGTACCTTCCAATTCCTCAACAACAGAAAAGACATTATACGATTGGACTTCCAAATCCTTAAAAAACCAAAAAGACAATGATAACGAGTTGGAATTTGACTCTGCTATGATTCCAACTGCACTGATTCTGCATATTCAGCTCCATGTGAATAAGACGCCACCATGAAATGCTGACCAGAATTTTAAAAAGATATTTTCAAACTGTGTCCAAAATACACTCCCACAGGAATAAGGGCGTCCTTTCCTCGCGATGACCAGCGAGCTCCAAAGCAGTCTTGAACCACAGTCCTGTCATTTAATTTTCATTTTTTAAGTGACCAAGGTATATCTTTTCACTTTCGGTACTGCACAGGGTCTTCATATAGACACCCCAGAACCAGTTTTTTCGAAGGAATTTTTGCACACAAAAAATAAAAAAAATAAAAAAAATAAAAAAAATCAGCATAAAAATGAATTTTATTATTTTAGGCTATAAATTAGGGGTGAACCTTGTTTTTAACACGCAAAATTTGGGAAAAAGACGGAAAATTCCAATGAGCCTGCTCGCTTACATCAAGCACTTTGAAAACTTAGTTTGTTGATACTTACTCTAGAACCCTAATTTGTATACTTGACATGCATACATCGCCTATATTTCACCAACCATAGACATGCCCATTATTTTGTTATAGCCGACGCCCTTTGGGAGACACTTAAAATTGAGGCGCTAAACAGAATTGTAGGCGAAGGCAGACGAGATTATGCCACGAGTATAACTACTATTAGTGAAATGCCCAAGGGGATTTGTATGGAAGGCCCCCCCCCCGCCCATCGCCCCCCCCCGCCCCCCCCCCCCCCCCCCACGCCCTTCCCCGCCCCCCCCCTCATATGGTCCATGACATATTAATCGGGCCAAAATCGCTTAAAAACGAAGAGGAACGACTAAATGCTTCTATGCGATTTTTGGTCCGATAACATGGTCCTATAGCTTATGGTTCTGGAGCAAATTTGCCTTAAGCATAAATAGTCTGGAAAAATACTTTAAGTCAAATATACTCCTGGACAAAATAATCTAGAGAAATAATTTTAATTCAAATATGCTCCTCAGGGTATATTTGATTTGAATATCCTCCTGGAGCATATTTAATGCACAATGCTCCAGGAAATTATGGCAAATATGCTCCTGAGTCGTGGAGAAATATCCTGTCAATATGCTCAGAGCATATTTGTGATATATGCTCCTGGAACATGTGCATTAAAATTTGACTTACATATTTTACTTACAATATTTCTCCATTTCTTAGATGCTCCAGAACATATGGTCCTGGAAGATAATTCCCAGGCAATTCGTGATACTTTTTCAACGCATCATGTTTGTATCATGCCGTCGTATTTTTTCCAATAGTGACACAAATCTTTGTCATTTCGATATGTTATTGAAGGATGAAGGTTTAAAATGATTCACATATTCCCCTACTAAGAGCTGTGAATTGGATCCACTTCCTCCTTATTTTTTAAAGACTGTGCCTACCACTTTGCCCAACTATACTGGATTGAATCAGTCAATATTGCTTCGGCCTTTTTCCATATCTTTTAATCTGCAATGTCCGACCACTTCTGAAGAAAACAAGTCCTTATCACGACATTTGACAATTACAGACCTGTTCTCTAATTTGTTCTGTTTTGATCCAAGCTCCTGGAACGCGTAATCTTGCCAGAATATCACCTTTTCTTCAACGTAACATCTACTCGACGCATTTCCAATCTGTCTATCGTGCAAACCGTAGCATTGAAAACTGCTCTGCTTAAGTTCAGAATGAACTTCTCACGCGGATCAGGTATAGTTGTTGCTCTTGTTCTCCTTGATCTGTCTGCTGCCTTTGATACTGTGGATCACTGCGTTTTAATTAATCGTCTTAAACAAATAACTGTCCGCAATGGTTATTCGTATTTAGATCAAGCCAGATCACAAAGTGTTAAAATTTCTGACAAATTTTCCATCCCATTACAGCTTGACTTCGGTGTACCACAAGGAAGTGTACTGGGTCCTGATGTGCTTTTTTTTTCAATATATACCAGCATTCTTGGTGAAATCATCAAAAAATATAACCTCCAACACCACTTTTGTGCTGATGACTCACATATTTCATTTAATCCCACTCAAGTTGAAGCTGAATCTGCTCTGCAACAACTTGAATTATGTATTTCTGAAATTCGCTGCTGGATGTCTACTAACCTTCTCAAGTTAAATGAGGACAAGACAGAATTCATCATTCTTGGCTCTAAACATCAACGTGCAAAACTCGCCATTCCTCATCTTCAAATAGGAAGCGCACAGATTCGTCTATCAGACAGAGTTCGCAACCTTGGCACTATCTTTGATGCAGACATGACTTTAAAGGACCATATTTCTAACATAACCAAGTCGTCTTCTTTTCATCTAAGAAACATTGGACCTATCCGGAAATATCTCAATAATAATGCCACTGAACAACTAGTGCATGCATTCGTTACTTCACGTCTAGACATAGGAAATTCTCTTCTTTTTGGACTTCCAGACACTCAGATCAAACAGAGTGTCACTTACAAAATATAGCTGCTCGGATTGTTACCCGCACAAAACCAAGGGAGCATATTTCACCTGCTCTAAAGGAACTGCACTGGTTACCTATATTTTTCACAGGATTGTCTTTAAAATACTTGTTTATGTTTATCGCGCAACCAATGATGTGGCTCCTTCTTACATCTCAGATCTTCTTCTGCCATATAAACAAACAGGTATTTACTCTCTGTACCACGGATGTTGAAATCATGGGGATACCGTTCCTTTGTCTTTGCTGCTCCATTTCTTTGGAATCGACTTCCAGACTTTATTAAATCAGCTGCTTCCTCACTTAATTCTTTTAAATCCATGCTTAAGACATTCATCATGAGTTCTGACGTAATCATTTTGATTTTTGATTACTTTTGTTACATATGTACTTGAATTCATTGTAAAAAATGATGACTTTTTCTTCTAACCTGCACCGTTCACCTTTTATGTCCATTGCTGGTGATCATGACAAAACCTTTTTATGTTTGTTAATCTGCTGCTCTATTTTGGTTTGCATTGATGTGTCGATGCGCCAGGCATCTTTGTTGATGGATACCGGCGCAAAATAAGGTGTTATTATGATTCTTATTATATTCTTATTAGTATATGGTCCAAGACCAATTAGGGACCAAAACACGCAAAAAAGCCGACGAAATGCGGCATACAAAACAACAGAGGGGGTTATCAGATTTTGGAATAAAACAAGACGATAGCGGCCAAACCTCACTCAAAGTGACAAAAATCATAAGTGAATCAAAATAAATACCTCAAAAAGGTGGTGTGATCATGGATTCGATTTTTCATATGTTTTCTCCCTCACATGGAAGCATATCATCAAAAACATTAGATTTGAGTAATCGATCCAGCTGTTAGGATAGCGGAACAATAAAGTGTACAAAATTGGCCCATAGAAATGTTAATTAATGTGGTTCTGTCGGCATTTGATTTGGAGATTTCATGACATCAAAAGCAACCATTTCCTGTGGTGTTTAAATTACCATCGGGGGTAATGGGGAAAACTATGAACTTTATTCTGATACCAAAATATTGCTATAGGGCCGACTTTGGTGTGATTCCATCAGTCTCTTTCAGTACACCTTATTGACCCGTTATTCATTAAAGCTAAATTCAAACTGCCTTCCCGTGGGGGCTCTCCGACTCCAACAGTTTTTGGAACGAGAAAAAAAAAATGCTGGACAACATATTACACATTTCGAATTTCTGTCAATGTTTCGTGGACACGTGTTAAAAATTGGTGACGTCAAAATTAAAGCAATAACAGAAATTTTTAAGAGCGCCCCCAATTTTAGCTAATTTTCCAAATATCATATTTTTGCACAGTTGCATTGGTAATTGCCTATAACTACTGTATCGTACAGTTGTGCTATTTTTGTTTAAATAGGCAAAAAAGCCCTGGACGCAGGGCAAAGGTTGTAAAATGGGCTGACTTAGTGTGAATATCCGTCTTTTCCTTCCTGATTTCCCCTTAATCATTTTCAGAAGGGGAACCTCCACTCCCACCCCACACCCGTGCTGGTTATGCATCTGAAAACATTCCCAACGTGGCATACAGAACTCTCTAAATTTCTTATATAGATTAAAAACTAATCTAATTTGATTGCTATCAGGGACAAATTTAAAGTGGTAGATTATAAATTTAAATCAAAATACATTATTTAATTTGTCCTCCGTTTACTTCTTAGAAATTTAGAGAGAACCCTAAACAGATTTATAACGAAAAATTTGTTTATCGAGGAGTCATAGGGTATAGATGATGTGGACAGGTGACAGGCAACGCAAGCGCCAACCGAACAACAGCACTGCCCGGCAGTATGCGTGAGCATATGCAGGGCTTTGTGCTTTTAAAATTCGCGCTCAACAGACGTGATAAGGCTATTGAATGCTGTTTGTAATTGTATGGGCATATTTTCCCCCACACACCTATAACTAACAGGGTCATAGACCAGGTGCTAACTTGGTTTGTAAACTTGATGTCACCTCATCTAATCTGATGACGGCTCTGAAGCAATTTAAAGGAATTGTAGTAATAGGCTTAAAGGCAGCATTTAGGAAAAGTCATAATTAATACACTAATGATATTTCTAGTAATGTTAAGCAGATTCCTAAGAAGTTATGGTCATGTGTAGCTGCTGTTCGTAAGGGTTCTGAAACTTCAACTTTTACCATTGAAAATGATGTGATTAGTGAGCCTGGTAAAATTGCGCATGCTTTTAACAGTAATTTTTTAAGTAAGTTTGGTGGCAGGTACAAACCACTACATCTAAATTCTTTGCCGGATGTATCTCCTCCCCATGGTGCACCCCCTCTTTCTTTTGATCCTTTTAGAGATGGTGAGGTAGTTGATGTTCTCAGAAATCTTGATACCTCCAAGTCTCCGGGGCCTGATGTGTTCTTGAAATCGTGTTGCAATGAACTTGCTCCTACATTGTGCAAGCTTTTTAATACTTTTATTCGGATAGGCAAAGTTCCAAAAGCATGGAAAGTTGCTAATGTTGTTCCTGTGTTAAGGGGTCTGGCAATCCTAAAGATGATATTGGCAGTTATAGGCCAGTTTCATTAACCAGTATTCTATGTAGGGTAATGGAAAAGCTTATTAGTGTTCGTATCATGACCTATGTTGGGGTGAACAATATATGACAATCAATTTGGTTTTCGTAGCGGCATATATTGTGAACAAATGCTCACAAAATATTTCCATCTTTCTGAATCACTTGACAGTCGTAAATGTTCTCTTGTTGATACAATTTTTCTTAGACTTTAGTTTAGCTTTTGATAAGGTTGATCATAATTTATTACTTGCTAAGCTTCATTCTTTGGGCATTCGGGGTTGTCTCCTCCAGTGGATTCAGAACTTTCTTCTTGGACGAATGTCTTCAAAGGTGCTTTTTCTGAGTGGTCTTCTGTTACATCTGGGGTACCACAAGGCTCTGTCCTTGGTCCTATTCTGTTTTTGCTTTTTGTCAGCGATATCAATACTGTTGTTTCATCTCCTATTTTTCAATTTGCGGATGATCACACTTTTATTGTCTCCCTATTACAATGAATCTGATCATCAGGTTCTCCATCAGAGGATATTAATAATGTAATTCACTGGACAGTTCTTCATCAACTCCCTTAAATTATCCGAGTAGTCCACAATGCATGTCACTAGATCCAAGTCTCTGCAGTACTCTATTTCTTATTCTATTGATGATACCGCACTCACTGATGTTGACAGTTTCAAGCTACTTGGAGTTACTTCACTAAAGATTGTCTTTTGATACGCACATGGGTGATGTATGTGATAATATGCTGAAGCTCACGGGTTTCAAATTAGGTGCACTAGAAATATGTCAACCTCTGTCCTGCTCAATCTGTATAATTCTCTTGTCATGCCACATGTTTCTGTATTGTGCTAGTGTTTTTGGCACTTCCAGTGAATCACTCAAAAGATAGGGAAAATAGGGACGGGGTAATCGGGCTATTAAAGAAAGGGAGGCAGCGGGTGGTTTGGTACATACAGGGGGGGGGGAGAGGGTGTTGGGGGTTTAGGGTGGGGGCGGGGCTGGGGGAAGGGTTGGGTATGTGTTGGTGGTGTGTGGATGGGTTAGATCGATTTGAGAAAATTCAACGAAGGATAACTCGCATCCAATTCTATCATAACTCACAAATACCTTGATACATGTCTATGTCCTTACACCGAGAGGCTTCGTGAGTGTTGGCTTAGGAGACTTGATATGTTTTCATGGCTTCAATGTTGTCTTTTGACACAAGTTCTTAATACGGTCCCACTTCTTTAATATCTTTCATTCACCGTAGTTCTTTGGATATTCGACTAGCTTTTACACAGATGGCGAAAGTAACTCTTCTAAATTCTCTGTTTGGTTTCACTTCCTCGTCTATGGAATGAGATCCCATCGTCTTTGCAGTTTGCTCAGTGTGGATTTTTTCAGGACTGGTTTGTAACAACTTACAATTGAGGTTTTACTTTGCAGCCACAAGGATGTTCTACATGTATGGCTCACTCGACTAAATTTTGTTTTGAATTGCTATTTATAGGGCCTATATGCTAATATTCTGTTTGATTAAGTATTGTTATTCTACGTCTGTATGTTTTTTCAAAATGGCCTGCCATCAATGTATCGTTTTGTCATAGGAAACAGTGTGCACTTATGTGCTTGGGTACTCATCAGCCATTCACTTTTCCAGATTACTTGCTCATTTTCTTATACTTTTTATATTTTAACGTTGTCATATTATCTGTATGTAAATGTATTGAGCTTCATATTTGGCAAATAATTCAAATATTATTATTATTATAAAATATTATTATTATAATATGAATGACTTAAGATGAGACTGCGAAGATTGAAAGGAACGAGTCTACAACCAAGTCTCTGCAGATACTACCATTCTTATTCGATTAATGACACCACACTCACTGCTGTTGACAGTTTAGTTTTTTTTTTGCCCCAAGCACTTGGAGTTACCTTTCACTAAGATCGGTCTTGTGATACTCACAATTGGTGATGTATGTGATAAGATTGACTAAGCTCACTGGTTTAATAATTAGGTTGCACTAAAATAGTCACCTTCTGCCTGCTCAATCTGTATAATTCTCTTGTCATGCCCACATGTTCTGTATTGTGCTGTGTTGGCACCCTTCCAGTGAATCACTGGAGATAGATTTGAGAAAATTCAGCGAAGGATAACGCGCATCCAATTCTATCGAACACAAAATACTGATACATGTACTATAGCCTACACAGAGAGGCTCGTTGAGTTTCTTATTGAGATTGATATGTTTCAGTCAGAGGTGGTTCTTTGACACAAAGTTCTAATAACCATAGGTCCCACTTCTGTAATATCTTATTCACCGTGTCTTTGGAAATTGAGGCTTTTACACAGAAATTGCCGAAGTAACCTCTTCTATAATTCTCTGTTGTTTCCCTTCATCGTTAGAATGAGATCCCATCGTCTTTGCAGTTTGGCTCAAAGTGTAGGATTGTTCAGGCCGGGTTGTAAAAATTTACAATGGAGGTTTACTTGGCAGCCACAAGTGAATTTTCCTAATGTTTATGGCTCACTCCTACTAATATTTTGTTTTGCATTGCTATTTATAAGGCCTATATGCTAATATTCTGTTATTAATGTATTGTTATTCTACGTGCCTGTAGTTTTTAACTATGGCTGCTTCAATGTATTGTTTTGTCATTGGAAAAGTGCACTTATGTGCTTGGGTACTCATCAGACCATTCACTTTTTCCAGGATTGACTTGCTCATTTCGATACGTTTTATATTTACGTTGATATTATCTGCATGTGCAATGTATGTGAGCTTCATATTTGCAAATACTTCAATTCATTCTTATTCTTATAAAATATATTATAATATGAATGACTTAAGATGAGACTGCGGAAGATGGAAGGAAAAGAGGCTGACAACCAAGTTGCTTCCACGCAAAAAAGGGTTTGCCAACGTTATAATGATTAGGCCTACACACTCAAAACAACGTGTCATTTCGGGGGTCGGCAGTAGTCAACTATGCACACTGCTACGAAAAAGTGGTCAATTTTGACCACAGAAAGGCGTTCAAAGTGACCCTTTGTGGTAAATTTGACCACTATTCGGCGTAGTAGTGTGTAGCATAGTTGACTTCTGACCCCAGCGTAAATGACCACTTGTTTTAGTGTGTATAAAGTGCTTTTCATAGAGAACTTAAGTTTTTCCACCACACTCATGTTTATCTTCAACAAAGACGAAATCACGAACAATAGCCACGTGCCAGGGAGGCGCATGCGTAAATCGATATGATGAGCAAAGAGGGTCAGATCAGAGTGTGTGTATAGTAACAAGACTACGTAGTACATTTCTTACAAGTTTCTACAAAGAGACGCACACACACACACACACTAACGACGAGAGAATGGAGATGAAGGTTGGTGGATTGTCATTTCCCCCATACCTGAACCAAAAACAACGCCACTCTAAGGGCCCAAATATGGACTACCAAACGCAAGGCAGCCTACGTGGCCTTTAACAGTTTACAGTTGGCATCACATTTTTTTTGAACGAAATGCAGAGGACCACGGGTCCTTGCGATGGCCTTTATTCCAAATTAAATGCATAAAGTATTGTACATTATGATTGGCCTATAATGAACGATAAGACCTTCCATGCGTAAAACGGACACATCGCAAAGTGATTGAGCTTTCCAATTGAAGGAATTCCATCCAATCAAATATACAGAACCTTAAAGTTGTTCCCTGGCAAGCTATGATGGAAGGCTTTCGTACCCAGTTGTACAAGGTCCAGAGACACGTGTCTAGCACGCCGTTTAATATAATTTAGTAGTCCGCATCCAGTTGAAGACCTACATACGTGTAGGACATCATATGGTACCAGTTTTTTCTCTCATGCCAACTCACATGATATACAATACATGTGTGAGGGTGGGGATAAATTATGTAGCCTTTCACCTACGGTGATTGGTTGCATATTCATATGCAAGTGTTTCATTGTGTTTCTCATAAAGGACACAAAAGGCACGCAAAGCATCGTTACATTAGCTCACATTTAAGTGTTATGCACACTTAATTACACGGATTGAAAATTTTGTCTTGATTATTACCATGACGTATAATGAGACTTCAAGTACTTCAATATGATGTGCCCTAAACCAATTAGCTTTGTTACGGGCTATAGTCTAGGTTTAAATTTTACACCAAACACGAAACACGAAAAGTAAGGTCTTGAAGCAAGCTAAAAAGGGGTTGGCGTTGGGCCTTTTACCTTTTATTTATTTGATCTGACCTTAAATGGCTGTGAGTTGCTAACAACCCTCATGATAACTATCAAATTCATCCAGATGCTTGCAGTTGTTACAAAATGGTGGGTAGCCGATTCTGGGATAGGCTCCTGACTATCCCCTCCTCTTTGCCATGTCCTAACCACCACCCATAAAAGGTGGAATCTGGACCTCACCCCTAAAAGGTGGGTACGTTTTTGGACGCCTGCATTGCGCCTCTTTGTATCCGCTGGCATACTATCTAAATGTAAACCGAGGCGGGAAAGAGTGAAAAAAAAGAGTGAAAGAGTAAAATGGAGGACACACAATTTTGAGTGTAAAATTTCACTCTGAATTGACAGTGAATGGTTCACTTAAAAAAAGTGGATATTGTCATCAAAAAGATCCAATCCTTGTTGAGGTCAAATATTTTTTGAAACTATTTTTACGGCAAATAGATTATTCATGGGTCGTCAGCCTAACATCATGTCGTGCACTATATAGATATATATATATATATATCGATATATATGATATATATATATTATATATATATAATATAATATATTATATATATAAGATGTGCGTGTGGTCTGTGTGTGTGTGTTAATACGGGACAAAGTACTTTTGATCTAAATGTATAAATAATAACAAGATCTTAAACCAACTCTAGCAACTCGTAGTATGAGTGTTAAATGGAGAAAGCTCGGTGTGAGCATGACAGCATAAGGTGGTTTGGTGAGTATAGATTAATCATAGGATTTTGGCGTACCAATTTATCCGGTTTGAAATTGGCAAGAAAAAATCAGGGATTTTTTTTATTTTTTTTATTTTTTTTATTTTTTTTATTTTCATGAATTGGATTTTGTTGTTGAGACATTATTAAGAAGTTCTGGAGTCAGGTATTTAAGTGGATTAATGACACACTCAATACTAATTTTGTATTTAATAATGAGATGATTCTTTTTGGAAGTGGTGATGAGAATAGAGAATGCTGGATTTGATTCTCATCCTTTGTAGGTACCATAATTTATAAAATGAAAAATGTGCGAGAAACGCCCATGTCTAAATGTGTCAAAGGTGGTGATATTAACAATTATTTTGTCCTGGAGAAATATACTTGTAATCGTAATCGGATGCATTTTATAGGGAAATGGGGTGTTTTTGCAAATTTCATTTCCAGTTACTTGTTGGTAGGAAGGGAGAGTTATGAAATGGTCTCCTTTGAATTGGGGGGGGGGGGGGGTGTGGTGTACTTTTGGTATATCTTAAGGTGGTGGCCTTTAGGTGCAGCAACGTGATCCTTTGATGCTGTTCTCTTAATCATTAAGTGTAAATGTTAGCCCTCTGCCAGCACTGAGTTTATTAGTTTCTTTGTATCGTAATTGTTTATTCATTTACAGTGTGGTGTTAATTGTAATAAATGTTTTTTTTTCGTGGGGAAAAAAGGGAAAAAAAAACTCTTGCAAACTGTAAATGCAAAATGGGACCGAAAATTAGATTCAAAAGTTTCATACAATTGATTTCAGTGTTAGTTTGTGTTAACTATACATCAATTGAGAACAGCATATTGATATGTTACATTTTTTTCTGTAAAGTGTCAATTTTCTTTAAAATGCCATTAGTACTATTTCCAATTTCAATGAAACAGCTGGCCCGAAGGAACATAAACTAGTTATAGGCCGAGGTGTGTCAAAACTGATCGTGATATAAAATTAACGTAAAAAATATTTGGACTATAAAAGTAATAATAATCATAACAAGCGATCACATCGACTCTGTGACGTGACCCAAGTTGCCTATCCTAAGTACAGAGACTAATTCAAACTTAACTCATTGACATAACAAAAGCGGGTACTGCTTGGACGATTATGATCAATAGATTATTGAATTGCGTGCATTTGTTCATTGAGTAAGAATGCGTGACAGGTTGGTATAGACTGAAAGGTGGTACGAACTTTAGTTAACTCTTCAATCCGATTCCGATATTTCGCCTGCCTATAGATAGCCTATACTTTTCGGTCAATATCGTGACCGGCAGTACTCGACTCCAACGTGTTGGTCTTCCAGAACGTGTACTCTTAGAAGAACCCATACGATAGTGCTCTAGTCTAATTTGCTTTGAAGATATTTCTAGGAGCAACAGCTAACGCCACATTTTAACCAGTATAATGCTGAAAGAACATCACACTCACAACAACGTTGCTTGTATAGCATTTATACCTTGGGCGTTAGCCAAAGCGTGGATACACAATAAGCCAAACCTCTACTAAAAATGATGCATTAAAATTGTGCACTGAACCCGCCAGGTGAGACTTTTGTGATCATTGTAGCGACTCGAATGGGGGTGTAAATGACATTGACAAGTTGGAAAAATGGATCCTTCTACTTCCACATCCAGCTCAAATGGTATGTGCTGAAGATATGTGGTGAGACTGCCAAATTTACAAATGCGTTTGTACATTGTAGGTGGCGATGGTGATCTACAAAAACAGAATGCTATATCAACAAGATTTCTGCTACGAAAAGTGCATACACCACTTTGCTATTTCCGGGGCTATTTCATGGCAAATATTAGCATACTAATTTAACCTATTTTCGACGTGACCGTACTCTGTTGAAATTAGACGGGGGATTGCCCGTGACATTTCGTTGATTCATTGTTCTGGAGAACATTATGAAGTCAGCTTGGCATTATGATGTACGTTGATCATTGGGTTCACGACTAATTGCACCGCCATATCAATTTTGATAGGCAATATAGGTAAAAATTGAATATTTGCCCATGTCTCATTAATTTCTCTCGCATGACCAGCTGCTGCATCTCAACTTGTAACTTCATTTAGTCCGCCATGGATTCAATAAATACTCGCAGTCTGTGTCACACACTGAACTACCACCTGATTATACCAGCAATAGCATTGATATTCACTTTGCCTAGCTATGGGCACGCAGAGAGACAATTGCTGGCAACTCCGCGAGATACAACAGTTATCGTCGGCAGTAAAACCAATCTCACATGTATCGTCGGGGAGAGTTTCGGCGAGGAAGTTGCGGATTTAAATTGGATCATTGAATGGGATACCACTGCGTCCGTTCAGAGCCAACCGGCTAACGTATCGGGGGAAATAACTGGGTACCATTTCGGCAAGGAAGCTGGAAGAGGGGATTACTACGTTGAGTATGTCAGCAAAAAGTTGAGTACGCCCGACGCGGAGTGTACGCACGTAATTCACATAAGCGTGCTACACATAAAGAACGCGACCATACGAGATGCAGGAACCTACGCGTGTGGAGACGAGTGGCAGAAAGCAACTCTATATGTCGTCGATACTTCTAGCAGTTTAGATGCCTGCGACTTTGTTATTATTATAATTGGTTTAGTTTGCGTAGTAGGCTGGTGTCTTGCCGTTGTCGAATTCGGTGTGTTGATCTGCATGTGTTTACAGAAACCAAAACACGCCGAACGTCGGCGCCGAATAGTTCGACGAGTGTCGGTTTTACTACCACAATCACGACGAGCTGCGTACAATGTACGAATGAACAGGCGGAGAGCGAATCGAGACAGTGGCGACGGAATGGTACAACATGTTCCCAGATCAGTCGAAGTCGAACCAGAAGTAGAAGATACCTTACCCCAGAAAGACAGGGGCGAGTTGTATGTCAACCTCACTGAAAACAGAGGTGACGTTAACAGTCAGGGATATAGACAGGAGAAACCCAAAATTCAAAAGGTGACATTTGGAGGACAGCACATGAGAAAAAACAAAAAGTCCAAACGTAAAGGCGGTGGAAACAATCCTAAGATTAAGAAGCGACCAGATACTTTAGCTGTTGTTAAACCATTTGGTGTAGAACATTCAGAAACATCTAATCCCATTTTTGATGGTGGAAGCCCGGAAATGTATATGAATTATCCTCAAGCCAAAGACCAATATCATACAGACAGTGAAAAATATGCACAGCACATGGACTCAGAAGACATAGTGTCGACACCACTTTAACCCTGGTGTCTGTGACTGCAGCTATTTTTCTGGAAGACGTCTAACGAAAGGGTGGGGGGGCCTCCATATAAAACACTTATAAATTAGGTCATCTAACAATGATAAATTTCATATCTGCGTAGCTATGGGTTTCCTCTTTCTATTGATACCAATATAAGAACCAGCACAAAACGACTTCATAATCCCATTCTCTGCAAATCTCGATTTCACCAATACATGTACATGTATTCGCTGAAATCAGGCAAAGCGCCTGTTTTAATCTAAAAATCGTACAAACACTGGATTTTTACCAATTTTTGTTTAAATATGAAATAGTTACTTTGACTTACATAGTAAGTTCCATCCTTATATTGTTAAGATTGTTTATTTCTTCTCCACAAGAACAAAAACAAGTATTCGGGATTTCACCAACCCCACAGGATAAAATAAATGAGTGCAACCCCCCTTCGTTAGACGAGGGTTAAAAGCATTATTCAGTTAATTAAGGGGCAACAAAATGGCTGCTTAACGAAAGAAACAGTGCCATCTATGTAGACATTTTTTAATCAAATTGCTTCTTACGGTGCTATTTTAAGGTACACTGTATAAATGTTTATTGTATGTTTTTAAGATTTGGTGGCTAAATGAGGGACATTTCGTGATCACAGCCTCGTCACCCGACTTGCTTCAAAAAGTTATGATTTTTATATCATCAGAACCATTGGCCTATATAGTATGTGTGCCTAATCTTACATGCAAATTCGATCTACTCTGGAAGAAATTTATAATTTTGTATTTTCTGTCGGACAGAAATTACAGAAAAGTGGCTATGATGCATCGTAATACAAACATTTGCTCATAGCATCAAAACGCATTGTCAGAATCAATTGAAATTTTGGAAATAACTAGGTGGTAGGATCATGAAATATACCTGTAAAGCAACTCGCATGTAATTATAATGAATTAATGTTTAACATTTAGAGAATGTTAAGTGAAAAGAGATCTCACCAATGCACGTGTGTTTTTAGACCATTTAGGTACCCATACCATCTGGATATTCAATTGTGTTAAAGCAAGAGCCTCTTTAACACAAAAACGGGTACCCAGATGACCATGACACCCAACTTAACTTCTACACTCTTACAAATATCTAATAACGCCGTGTTGTGTCGGGAGGGAAGGGAACATGATTGACAAATATGGTATAATTTTACAAAGATTTATGTCAAAATTACGCAATCATAATGTACTTTGACTGTAGTTAATCTGTACCAAATTTTTACCCTATTTTGTGTCATAGGGAACATGGTTGTAAACTTTTGCACTGATTTGTGTCAATAGTATATAATATGGTATACTTTTAACACAAATCTGTACAAAATAATACCATAGTTATTTGTCAACCATGTTCCCTCCTTCCTGACACCAATTATTTTATGAGTGTAACACGTGCAATGACCTTAAATAATTTGATAAGTACCAAGTTCTACGTCAAGCACTGCACTGTTTGGAATATTTGTAAATTTACGAGAATAGAAAGTGCTGGCAATTTTACAGATTTGTTATAGTTTCTTTGATGTCAAATGGCCATATCGATTTAAAAACCCGAAATCACACTGGTCAACGCCAAAGGTTCAAATAAACAGTTTAATAACAAATAAAATATCATATTTGATTTTAGACTGTTTTTATTTTTCAAAATCCATAAAATTTGTAATTTACAGTGAGTCGTGCAAGTTTACATAACGTTTCTGCAGGGTACAGCGGGTGTTATTAAAGGCGCAACGAGATATTTCAAATACACTAAACAGGTGTTCAAATGTGAAAATTCTGATTTTTGCACTGATGTAAAGCTTTCTATCAAAATTATCCCCATCTTAAAGGATTAAGCTGAAAATTATTTCTTTGGTACAAAATTGTGAAATTTCTATTTTCCTATGTTTTATATTGAAATATAAGTATATAGAAATCACACTTCTAAGAAATTTATGTATCCAAATAAAAGGTAAGATATCTAATGAGCGTCAAATCTACAACGTGTCTCCAAAAAAGTGGTACAATCAGGAAAAAAATATGAAATTTCATAATAAGTCATTCAAACTTGGCATGGTATTAAAGAACAAAGACTAGGCTTTCCAATAATGTTTGTTTCATCTCGTTCGCTTTTGTCAATTCAGAGAAATAATCAACTTTGTGCGATACACGAAAATGGATTTTGTGCCATTTTCATGCGTAAGCAGAATTGTGTCGAGTACCGTGCCATGCTCTCTTGAAGCTCACAAATGATTGCAACTGGCAAAGAAATAAAACACAGATTAAAAGTACAAAAAGAGAGTCTAGTTTTTCTTGACACAAGCTTTAAAATAGTCAAACTTACATAAGTTCAATGATAATTATTTTCTTTTCATTTAAATAAAAAAGCAAATGTTATCGCACAGTTTACAATGAAATGGAGATTTAAATTTATTACAAAATTGGTTATCTGAATCATTGGAAGACTTTACGAAATAATTAATTGTGAATGGTTGATGAAGCTCGAAAATGTCTACTGTGTAGCAAAAGAAGGAAGGAGTTTTGTAATTAGGATAATAATATCGGACACCTACGAAATAATTAAACGGCTGCTGGTGGACACGGGCCTTCCAATATGAAATGGCCCGGGAAACTAAAATAGGCCATGTACGTGCCCACGCTCATCCATTGGTTTTATTGGTTCAGGAAGGAAAGTCAAGTTAGACGTCATTTTTCTTGAGGTGGTTACTGTATTTCATCATGGACGGACCAAAACGGTATAACATTTCAGCTCTGCAGTTTACATTGCAAGTACATATGGGATCCCAATTCTAATTACAAACTCGTCTATTTTATGATAAATACGATTTTGAGCATTCCAGTTCGCAGGTATAATGTTTTCTTAGGACAATTACCAACATAAATATGCAAAAAAAATGTCAAATTTTTAAAATTGGGGGCGCTCTTCAAAAAATATGCTGTTATGCTTTAAATTGCTGCTATCATTGTATTCAACGCCACTTAGGCCAAAAATATTGTAGGCCCTATATGCCACACCTCTTTTGGATCCACAAAGATTACTCACCTACCATGTACATGTACTGTAATGAATTGAAATTTTTCATTACATTACTTATGTGTCGTGATTCATAACCCATTACAATTCTCTGGCAGGGTTTCAAATAATGTGGATAAAACTCAATAAGTAGGAAATGTAGAGAGGGGGCTAACATTAGGATAAATACGGTGGTTTATATTTTTGGGTTTCTAATTCTGCTTCTTATTGACACTCTCTGTATTACATTATTAGTTCGAATATACATGTAACAAAATTGAGTCTGGTATGGTTCTATCTGCCCCCCCCCCAAAAAATAGTCTAATTTTCTTAAGGGGCAATATGGGCAAAAGGTCTATTTAAATGCATTCTGGGGGAACCGGAAAGTAATTACCGCTCACCCCCCTGGGCCCCCCCCCCCCGCAATCAGGTCCCGAGTAAATGGCTAGTGGGAGATAACCATGGCAACACCAGGTGTAACGAAACCGCATATTCGTCATGTCACCGAATAGGAATTCAACTTTGTACCCCCCCATCAGAAGTGAATCAACGAATTCGTATTAAAACTGAAAGTAGGACACCTCTGGGGGAAACACGGAATTAAAATGATCAAAACACTGAATAGACACTCACACTCACAGCAAATTGAAACTATCGCATTCATGGGAGTCTCATATTAACAACAATCTATCATTTGACCTCAGTGGTCCAGCTGGACACTTGCAAATTTCACCATATCTACAGTGTCCTTCAACCTAACAATGGCAGGTTACTCTTTCCTTTAAGTGATATTTTCTAAGAAACTTTACTACTAACTTTTGGATGCGTACTAATACAATAGACGCACCTTCCCCTTCCCGGTTGCGTTGGCTTATATCTTGTCTCCACAGTGGCCTATAGTGCTCTTCATAGCCTAACAATAAGTGTACAGAATATGACCTTCCGTTAAACAATATATCAATAGCAATTACAGTATATGCCTATATATCTATTCAGGCCCCATGTTTAGGCCTATCTTTGACTCGTAATTGTCGATTCCCATTGGGGCCCACCCCATTTGGACCAATAACCATTTGATCTAAATTTGGACTCAGTGAGAAATTTGTTATTGGAAGGGGAGTAGAAAACAACCTAAATTCGCCCCACCACTTTTGAAATTTTGAATGACCCAGAATAGACCTATAAAGTGGAACGTGCGTCTTTTCAATTAAGTGACCCCGGTTTTTACTCAGATTATTAGAAAACGAAAAAAGAATACACAACTACAAGTCAGTCCCCCTCTCCCTCACTCATCCCCCCTCCCCTCCCGTACATTATTTCCATACATGTATGATGACAACTAATTCCGAATAGGTCTAATCATTCAATTCAATGTACATAACAATGTTGAAGCCGCTGGAGTTGGTCTAATTATTCTTTTGGTGTAAATCTAACTCAAGCCTCAAAAGAGAGACTAAACAGATCAGGGTGAGTCAAAAGTTTTACACTCGAATTTCAGAAAATATATTTGAAATATTTTACAAGTTGTATTAGAATTGTTTGTTATAACATGAAAACAATAGCTCAGTATATTCCACTGTCATTGGTAAAAAAAATCGAAAGTTTACCTCTTCGCCTATTCACGATAAATTAACGGAAAGCCGCCAAAAACCCTATTGACCAGTGTTGTACCATTCTTCACGTCCACAGCCATTGAGCATGTTGGAGTAAGTGTCATCTAAATGCTTAAGAACTTTTTTGTTAGAATACCGCTTTTAGAATACGCCCATCAACAGCATGGTCCTTCATAGCATTGAAACAGAACCTCAACACTCTAGAACGCGTGTTTCACGGCAGGCAGCAAGATTTGACGGAATTACAAATATAACCTGGAGCGTGACCGGCCTTCGCAAGACCTTACATGGGATACACTTCATAAATAGAAGGAAGCAGCACTAAGCTATGTTATACAAACATGCAGAATGGGTTAGTGGATATTCCACTCCTAATTATGTGCAGCCGATAAGAGGGTCACTGGGGGCAACAACCAGAAATTCATCAAATTAGCCATAAAGCCAGTGCCCTTCCAGGATTCATTCTTTGTCTCAACCATAAGGGACTGGAACTCACTCCCTGCTGACGTTGTGAACAGCTCATCTCTACAAATCTTTAGGAAGCAAATATGTCATTTCCAATAGTTTCGGCCTTGTTTGTATCCACACGCTGCGCACAGGTTAGCGTGATGTGTCCGGAAGGATATTTTTTGCTGACTTAATTATGGAGATGGAGATGGATATTTTGTTTCTAAAGTAACAATTACCTAATCCGTACCAACTGTTGTTGATATATGCTTAATGGTAGTCAATGACATAGCGTAGGGCAGGGGGAACGGGACGCATGTCCCCCCCCCCCCCCAGGGTCCTGACCAGGACATAGCTTTAGCTAGCGTAAACCCATGCAGGAAAGTTGGAAAGACAAGCAACAGGGATTAGAGAAAAAGATGGAAGGGAGAGGAAAGGATTGAGATCAAAGGGGAAAGGCAGATGGGCATTAAACGTGTTATGTTCAAATATGGATTCCCAAAGAAGCCCCCCCCCCGACAGGTTATGAAGGAGTCGTTGGAAATTGAGTCAACCGGATGTATTGCACAGGATTGCCTATTATTTGCATTCAGTTTACGCGAAAACATAATGTGAACATTTTGAACCTTTGCTTCGAAATTTGGGTGTAAGTTCCCTAATTTTGTTATTTCAGAATCATGAATAGTTTTGACTGTTTCTTGATGACGGTTTTACCAAAGGATTCAACCAAGCAAAGAATGTCACGATGTACTTTTGTAAACTCATCCAAGTCCCTTTGGCCAAATTTCACAACATGATTCCGGGGACAGAGTGAAAAATGGGTACCTAATATTAAAAAAGGGCATTTCGTGATTCTAGCACCTTTCCTTCTGTTTTATATTCATGTTTCACTAGAATATCCACGAGAAAACCTGATTCACAAATTTTCGTTGAATCCGATTTTGCGTTTTTGTGTTATGAGCAATTGCTTTCTTTCCAACGGTCCCATATGCTACTGTGCTCTAATTCTTTCCTGTCCGTGTTACGGAACAGAAAATAGAAAATTGCGACTTTCTTTCTTCTTACCGATAGGGCCGAATTCACACATAAGATTAGGTACCCATGGATTACAAAGGCTGGCGGTTCCGATGATCTAAAAATCTCAACTTTTTTTAGGTAAGTCTGGGGGACGATGTTTGTGGATCACGAAATGCTGCCCCTTTAAGTTAGTCATAATCGCAATGCAAAGTTCAAAAATAAAAATCAAATTTCTCTAGTAGGTGACATAATCTAGTTTTATATGGGGAGTTATTATCTTTTGTAGATTTTTTCATGCTGTAGAAAAAACACACAAAACGAGTGTAAATCTTTGGACTCGCCCTGTACACGCGGTATCAGTAAATGTAGGCCATAGGCATAGACACGAACTGACTGGCCTGTATCGCGGCACTGGCACATTTCACAAAATTAGGGTGAACTATCTTTAGTTCTAGTAGACTATTTTAATTAATACAAAATTATACAAAACATATATTATGTAAAAAATCTCTGAAGTCAGCCAGTTTAAATCAACAAATGTGTATTTCATCTTCATGACTATCATAGACTTCGTATTCATTGATTATTAAAACCACGAAGGTCACAGGCGCGGATCCAGGGAGGGGGGCGCCTCCGGTTAATTCGGCCCAACTCTTGCAAATCAGCCATTTTGAGCTATTTTGGACCAGTTACAAGCCTTTTTCATCCCCCCCCCCGGTTAATTTGACGTTTTTCAAATACTGGATCCGCACCTGGTCACCCAGGAGCATTTCAAACAGGTGCATGCCGTGGGAGGGGAATCAACTGCGGCGCGTTGTTCTCGTGTGTTTGACGCCATTTCCGGGCGTCCCTGCTTAAGGGGCCACTGCCACATTTCACAAAATATGAAATCAAATTTTTCAATTTGCTCTCAAATGATAGTCTAGGCCATTGGAAGAAGAACAGAGATATATTTTTACACAAAAATAATTTTTTACCCCAAAACGAGAGGGACATTGATTGAGGATAAAGAATCCAGGGTAATTTGCAGGCAATTTTTTAAGTTTTCCATAACTTTAATCAACAAATGTGTATATTACATGAAGTATTTTTGACTCGGTACTCACTGATATTAAAACCACAAAAGGTTATAGACCGGTCGGTCAAACAGTGTACATAAAGCGTTGAGAAAACAGCATTACGACGTGCGTTGTTCTTGTGTTTAAAACGCCATTTCGTCTTCGTTGATGAATTCGCGTCGCAGGCGACGCTAATTACAAAATCGTTCCGTTTACCATAAGGAAGCTGATTTGGTCGTTAATATTTCGGGCGTTGAGGGCCCTTGTATATAAAAGACTTTTACAACATGCAAAAAATATCGATGTGGAAAAATCTTGAGGGTACCGCGCAGATTTTTCAAATGTGCCAGTGTCTCTTCTAAAGGGATAAGCAGTGGGAATTCAAGAGAATTAAAAACAATGTGAAAAGCATTTAGCCTTATATAAATCAAGATAAGTATGTACAATACACTATAACTACACACACTGGCCAAAGTATTGCAACTTGCAGAAAAAAAGCCATTTATTAAAAAAAAATGATTTAAATTGTACCAGAGAGTTCCTGACTACACAGTACGTAATCATTCCAAAGTGGTGATTCCAACACAGATGCTGTTTCCCAGGAATTCAAGTAGTGCGAAGAAAAAACGACCAATTTGATTGTCATGAGTCCCTAAATATGGCGGGTTTTTTAAAGGAGTGGTAATGATGACTTGCAGATTTGTCTACTCCAGAAGAAATACGGCTAAAGGAACGTCAAAAACGGCTGCAAAAATAGTCGCTAAATGAAACGGGTTGGTCAGGGTCTGCTTCTAAATTTTGGGGCAAAAAAACTGTGTGGTTGCATGGACCGAAAAAATTGAGACTTGACAATAAAAATGGAACGCACGTCATCACCGTTGGAATCAGGAAATTAATGGCAGGAAAGAGGGCTAGGTCATAACTTGAAAACAACTTTTAAATTACAACGTTGACATTGTGCTGTTTGCCATGCAATGTGATGAAAACGTGTAATTAGACATGTTTTACGTAAACCACGTGAATTGTATGATTATCATTCGAATGGCATTCGGGTGTCTCAAATTTCTCGATTTTTCGAAGACCGCTGTCTTCCATTTACTTTATCTCATTTACGGTCCACACACCACATAATTTGATCTCATAAACATTAGGGTAACTCCCCTAACGAATCCGTACAATTCATTAGCGGCTATTTTGAAGCATATTGCTGTTGTCTATTATTGTCTGTATTCCTTCCTGGAGTGCAATCCGGCAAGTTATCCTTCGCTGTTTCTTTAATCTGCCATATTTATGAACATGACAATCAAATCAACGTTTTATTCACCCTCTTGGTTCTGGAATAGCATCTGTATGAAAACACAAATTTGGCATTTATAACTTGTTTTGTTGTCAAAAATTCACGGTATAATATGGAAATCGGTTTGTGATTAATGAATTTCGTTTTCTATACTGTTGCATACTTTTTGGCCAGTGTGTTGTGTACTTAAACGTGGGACAACACCAAATATTAAAAAATGGAAGTATTTGAGGAAATTGTCTATTTTCTCCTACCACTAGACTTTTAGCAATGACGTCTCAAAATCTATAACTAAACCGCTGATTGTGGTTAACAGTATAGCATAAACAAAGATCAATATATTTAAAAGAAGTCTGGACTTCAACTGTACAAGTTCATGTGCTTTAATAATATATACCTTATATAAGATGAGGTGACATTTGTTTATGTTTATGGCGCCCCCTGTTGTGTAAGAGAAACTGCAGCATGCAAAAGCCCCTATACTTTGCTGGGAATTTCTGTTTTTGCTGTAACTTTTGTTTCGAATTATAATACTACCTTTCTTATCAAGCATAAGAAGCTAATGCTACCCTGCATTTTTGTTGACCAATTTAGTTCCAGGAAAGTTTCCGGCAAGTAATTTACACCAGATTTTTGTGGTCTGTCAGAGAAACTACTGTAATATTTTGCCTCCAGAAAACAACATAGGGCGTCCTGAATGTCACAAGTGACGTCATAGGTCACATCCATCTATAGATTGGGATATTCACAACGGAAGGGCTTTTTTTATCTCAGTCGGAATTTGGATACTCACGTCGAAAATTACCGAATCATATAAAAAGTACGGCCTTATCTTTAATACACGGATTTCATCAAGTCCACCACGTGCAGATTATGTTAGCACATCGATGCCAGAAACAAAAACACCAAATCGAGATTTTTATTGTTTTTTTTTTCGATGTTTCGTTCAGAACAAATCGCTCCTATCCTTAATTAAATGTCGCCGAGTCGTTTTATATAAATCCTTCTGTTACCCATTTGGTCCTAATCATTTCCTGTGAGGTCTAATGTATATAAAACCTATATAACAACACGCAAAAATATTAAGTTTTTTGAAAAATCTTGAGGGCGGCACTATTTTTCAAATGGTGCCAGTGATTCTTTTGATAAACAGGTCCAAGCATGTCCACTTTTTGGTGCAGAGCTCTGTTACAAAGTCCAAACAGATCCACTTTTACACTACCGCCCAATAAGCTAGACTCCTATGAGTGTATAAAGTCTTAATTCATAGTTTTCAAACCCTCATAATATTATATAACAAAATAAACCAGATTCAGCGACTGAAGCACATAAATGCCAGTTTGTCTCGACTGCGCCAAAATTGAAATGATTCGCTGTTTCCATGTTATTTTTCCAAACATGACCAACAGGGTGATAAACCTTTACTGACTCACAGGGAGTAATATTTTGTACTATGAGTAGATTTCCTTCTTGCTCAATCATTGAGTAACATGTTTTGACTCACCTGATGTTGAGCACACTGTTTGCCCAACTCTTGAGCAACATTAATTTTTTCACCCTCAACTTGACGTTGAGGAATCTTTGGATGCAGTATAAAGCAAAATGTTTATTCATCTGAGCTAATATGTTTGCTCACCAGGTTGAGTACAATGGCTATATACGTAAATACTCGAAACGTCCAGATATTCTGACTTGAATTTCAAACATCAAATGACCAACCCAGATTTACTTAACGTTTTTGTATTTCTTGTATTAAAAATAACACAAATCTACAAGAAGGACCATATTTCATTGCTTTAACCTTGTCTTCAAGCCTGGTGGTTCAAAATCATGATATGCAGATCACCTGACCGTCGTGTAGTCGTGTACCAATGTACATGGCATGCACCAGTAAACATATAAGGTCATAAATTTGTCAGATTAATTGTAAAATAATGCTGGCTTAAATGCAACCTATACGTTACTTGAGCATAGCGCACCCCCCCATTAGAATACACAGCCCTCACACGTCTACAGGCATCAAGTCACTCGGTGAAGTTGCCGAATTCATAAGCTTGATATCAGGTACCATAGACATAGTCCGGTTACGCCTTAATCCTCACCCAAACTTCACAGTCATGACAAATCCATTGCATCACCACATTATTATTATCTGATTACAATTTGTTGGTGTAAATGAGATAGAATGGCCAAATTTCGCGACATAACCCCAGCATGTTATTTCACCAGTTTTATTCGGGTGAGGAGTAAAACGGAAATTTGTGGTTTTTACTACTCCATTCTGATAAATCTGACGACTCACACTTTTTACCAACACCTTTACTCCCCCACCTTCCCCGCACTGAGTAAAATATGTTTAGAGTGTAGTCTATTGCTATCTTCAGTGATCAATCTCAACCAGATAATGTAACCTTAAAACAATTTTTTTCTTTTTATTGACAATTTATTTCCATTTTCGAAATAGTCACGGAATGAGCCGGATTGTCACGAGGTGTGTACGGGTGTCGGTTGTGTGTGTGTGGGGGGGGGGGGGGGTGTACGCATACTAATTGTTTCGGTTGCGTTTTTAATGTGTGCACGTAAACGCGTGTAGCGTACATGTTGCGTAGAACCCTTACAACACGCGTGCGCACCTTTCCTGTATTTCCCTAAACCAATAGCGCGGAACATGAATGTGTAGGCCTCCCTACCTTAACCTTAAGGGTTATAGAGGATAATTGAAGAGAAAGTCCTCTGCTTAACTGCGTGTCCATTTTGGCGATCCCCACTTACGCACTCGCAGTCAAAGCGTAGGAGATCTTTCTTTAGTGCGCGTGATGCATGAACTAGAAGTTTACCGGCGGGAAATGTTTTGCGTTTTGTTTGTAGTTTTTTTGCCTCTTTTCATGGGTCGCGTCGTAAATACCAATTTTGCCAATCACATGCATGGTGCCGAATCGTTTTCATAGAGGTGAGGGGCGGGGTGTGTGTTTGTGTGTATGTGGGGTGTGTTGTGGGGGGGGGGGGGGGGGTCGGAGGGGTAAGGGTCACCGATTGCCGAAAAACTGCCCATGTACCGACATCCAAAACGAATTAAACAGCTAATAACGACACAAATATGTTAGAGATGGGTGTTTCGGGGAGTTGTCTTTTGTAAGTGTTTTAATAATGCCCAATTTGCAACGGATGTTGACCCTATTTAACGAATTGGAGTGTCATGACCACCACAGCCCGGAGGTAGGTCCCTGTTCATGACACTGCCAGTTTCTTAAATTTGGGTGGTTTTTATGAAAAATGTTGGAACTTTTCTTGCCGTTTGCCTTACAAGAAACCGGGGGGGGGGGTTCTGGATTTGGTCGGGGGGGATACCCAGTCGTCCAAAAAAAGAGGACTATCGGCAAATGCGAGACTACCGCTAGGGGTATTCAAATTCACAATGATCAGTTCAGTCCCGCTAGATGTATACAAATTCAGGTAAGATTGTGACTGGCTCGTTGAAAAAAATGGGAAAATTAACTTAACATGTCAGTAAAATAAACCTGCGTGTGTCATTTTCGTACGTGTACAAGTGTTATTTTTCTTCATATATTTGGTCTTTAAAAGGTATATTTATTGCACGATTGAAAGCAGAAACCCTGGAACGCGCATGGGTACCCAACAACCCTTGAGAACCCCCCACCCCCCCCCCCGGGGACAAGAAAACAAATATTTCACAATTTCCAAAAATGGCATGTTATTTTTACAATGTAGTTGTAGTAGAACTTTCTATAAGGCTGTCTTCGCCTTGAGCCAGGAAGAGAGGGGAAGCCTTTTCGGGATCTTAATTGTAAGTTAGAAACTCGATTTTATAGAAACGTATGAAATGATGTGGGGACAATTTGTCGATCTGTAAAAAATAGACTCCCTTTATTCCAATTATCCCTACATGCCCCGAATTACCTAATTTTATATTTTCCTTGTATGCCTATATTTTAAAAGATCTGTTTGCCTAATTTGAAACAAAAATCGCTGCACTCATACTGCTCAATCACTCACTCACTCCACCGACTTATGCTTCCCTGCTGCCAACAAGAGCCAATTCTCTTGCGAACGCGTACTTGGCATGGGTTGCGCTTCTTCAGTGCGTCAATACGCAAGGTAAGCTGCGCTATTGTTCATGTATAAAATAGGACGCACTTGAGGCGAAAATTGCAATTTTTAGGCATACTTCAGTAGTTTTTCTCGAAAAATAAGTCGGTGACACCCAGTTTTATTGTGTGCGCCGGAAAGATCTTATAAAGGGTCTTAACATAAGTAGAAACACTCAAAAATCGTTCGATTTTTTAGATTTTTAATGCCTGGACACCGGCAACCTTTAATAAAAATCGGTTTTCCCATAGAGGCTCTGTACACAATTTTTGAAAATAAACACTTTTTGAAAATCCTATACTCAAAAAAAACGAAGTCGGTGGACCCCCCATTTTTTTATTTCAGATTTGTCACCTACATCAATTAAAATCACATATATATCCAAAAATGAAGAATCGTTCGAATTATTTTAATTATCCTCTAAAACCCTAGTGACGGGTGGTCCTATGGATTCCCAACATTTGTTTTCGCGCTGGTCGCTTTCCGCGCGGTGGATATTTGCGTCGATTTTTTTGTAAATTGTCTGACTTTTAAGGGTGTAGAGGATATTACAATAATCGAACGATTTTCTTAATTTTTGGATATATGGTATTTTCATTGATGCAGGTGACAATGAATAAAAATGGGGATCACCGCTTCGTTTTTGACTACAGGCTGTCAAAATGTGTATTTTTTTTTCAAAAAATTGTACACAGCTCTATGGGAAAACAGAAAATTGCCCGTTTTCCACACATAATGATAAAACAAATCGATCGATTTTTGATGTTTCTACTTATGTTAGAACTTTATCAGATCTTTTCGGCGCACCAATAAAACTGGGGGGCACCGACTTAGTTTTTTCGAGAAAAACATGAAATAGCTTAAAAATTGCATTTTCCTTCAAGTGCGTTCTGATTACATGAACAAAAGCGCAGCTTAGCTTGCGTAATTGACGCATGGATATAAGCGCAAAACCCATGCAATGCCAACTCTCGTTCTCAAACGCACTGGCTCTTGTGACTAGCAGAAAGCAATAAACTTTGGTGTGAGTGGATGGGTCAGGTTTGGCTGGTGAGTTGGTGTGTGGATGATTGAGTGAGTGATTGAGAGTGAGTGATATGCTTGAGTGGTGATTGAGTGAGTGAGTGATGAGTGAGTGAGTGATTTGAGTGAGCATTTTTGTTTCAAATTTAAGCAAACGACCTTTTTTTAAAATATACAAGGAAAAATATAAATTAGGTAGTAAATTACGGGCATGCCTGGATATTTGGATAAAGGGATTAGTTTATCCGATCTATTTGGTTCCGCTAAAATTCATGCCTCCTCCCCCACCACCGGCTTTCCCCCTCACCCCATTTCATACGGTTTCCTATAAAAATCGGGTTCTTAACTTAATATAAGCGAAGAACCCAAAAGGGCATTCCCCTCTCTTCTTTCCTTCCGAAAAAAGGCCTTTATAGGCAACTTTTTAATCTTACAACTACAATTTTAGAAATTAATGCAAATGCCATGTGCTACGTCTTTTGAAAACTGTGATATATTGAGCTCTTGTAAGGCAACCGCAACAGACGTTTCTGACATCTTTTTCTCGTGAATTTTTCATGAATAACCACCAAATTTTAAAAACGTATGTTATGATCAGGGTCGTACCTCGGGTTTTTGGTGGTCAATATGCGTCATAGAGCCAAATCCTCGGCAAAATTATGCAACCGCATTATTAAACTCCGTACAAGACACCACTAGACTTCCCGTACACGGAAATTGTAATATATTGTTATTCGTTTTAATGTCCGGTATACATGGTATAATGGGCCGTTTGTCGGTACCTTGGCGACCCTTCCCCCACCCCACACGCCACCCCATGAAAACGGTCCGGAATGCTCCTCAATTTGATTACAAAATTGGTATTTACGTGAACGAAGCAAAAAATACATGTACAACACGCAAACATCCGCGCGGCGAACTTCACTGTGGCATACAAGTTGCACCATTCGCACCCAAGAAGATCCCCTACTCGGACTGCAGTGCGTAAATGGCAGCGCAAAATGAAACGCGTACGCACGAATTCTTTCTCGTTTCTTTAATTAACCTCTATAACCCTTAAATGGGCTCTTTCATACCAACACAATTAAATCGCAAGCCTTATTGAAGTTACTTAGGAGGGTTCCATGAACCCCCCCCCCGTTCACTAACTGAAGTTATCGAGAATCTTTTTAAAAAATCAAAGAACCAAGGCTAATTTTTTGCTGATATATGTCCCACATTACCTGTAAGTAACAATTATTGCAACATTAAAAATAATTAACCTTTCATGTGCTGAAAACAACATATTTCTCGTGGACGTTTGCTAACACGTTACTTACAAACTCTATGGGAAAATGACGTGTAAAATTTTGCAACATCCGTAAAATACAGGTTCTAAAACTGCCTGGTTTTGTGTTACATATCTGTAATTTTGGGTCTTTCTAGAATAGATTTAAAATACACATAAAATAAGTTTTCAAAAAGTGAATGTAAGCGCAAGGCTCACTTGAATTTTCCGTCTTTTTTCCTCAATTTTCCGCGTTTTTTTGAAGCAATGTTTTTGCCCATAATTTCCAGCTCAAATAATAGATTCCAGTTTTTATTGCTGATTGGATTTGCTTATGACCCTTCACATTGGTATAAAATTTCATGCAAAAATGCCCTCGGGAAATGCATTGCTTACTTGTTTAAGATATTGTTTTGTAGTCGTTGGAAATACTTGTTTAGTGTGCATTTTTTTAAGTCCATGTTGTCCACGCATCATATCCACCTTGGAATACAAGTTGGCCCCCGGGGAATAATTAGAATGTAAAGGCCATATTTATACAATTAGACCTGTGAATTGTGTATTCATTTCATCACGTCTAGGGTTTTGCACAACTTATTATTATCACAGTGTTTGCATTTTCTGGTATATAAAAGTTCAGTTTAGGAAAGGCGCCATTTCTATACGGCAATGTTTGTTTGTTTTGTGCATAATGTCCCCACCAATGGTCATCTACAATGCCCCGAAGGCTTCTTGTAGATTATATAAAGTATTAGACATAGTGTCACCAAACCCCCAAAAAATTAAACTAGACAAAAGAAAATAATACAAAATGCTTTCTTTGGCCTCAAATCTGAGAATTTTCAAGTACCGGTATACATTTTAATGACGACCTTTAAAGGGTTAATCAGCTAACAATATCGGGGGAATCATCAAATTCATATTTGGTATTTTTGCTATGGCATGGATGTGCAAACTAACCTGCAATTGGTTGGCTAGAAATTCGGTAGATGTTTTTCATATAGGAAGTCTCACGGAGCAACTGAGGTATTGCATTCTTCCGTCAAGCGCTACGCAACGTCACACAGCGCCATACGGAATCACTTGTAATACCATCATTTGCCTCCAGGGGACTTTTATATTAAACGTCTACCAGAAATTCGTGTATTAACACAGGCATCACTACTTTTTTGAATTGATTCTGTAATTGCAAAACGTGTGTATCAAATTCCGACTTGAGATCAAAAATCCTTTCCCTCTGATGCAGGTATAAGCCGTACTTCAAACCATATTATTGATCTTTGTTTATTCTGTCCTGGTGTAAACCACAAGCAGCGTTTAGTGTAGATTTTGAATCGTCCATCGCTGTATGTTTATTTGCGGGAGACGGTAGATAATTTCCTGAAAATCCTTCGTTTTTTTTCACTCTTGTTGTTTTTTAAGTAGTTATATGGAGTTTGTACATACTTCGCTTTGATTTATAAGCTAAAAAATGCACTTCCCAATTTTTAATTCTCTCGCATTGTCGCTGCTCATCCCTTTAAGTTAAACGGTACGACCACAAACCTGCATAAACACAACAATTCAGGGAAACCTAGGAAATTAACTTCACCGAAATGACCCGGATCATATCTTGATTGGCTTTACCTTTTAATATCCTCATAAACCCTGTACATCATTACAACCCTCATTTGATCAAATGAACAAGGACAGCCTTTGGTTACTATGACAACTGAAGCAACGTTTATTATTCAAGAGGCAATAAAAATACACTAGTATAAATATTTTCCCCATTTTACTTGTGTATATTATTGATGTATATATTTAGAAATGTTATTTTTAGGCAAAATGTGACATGATCCTTATCAGAAACCAGTGCCGGGGGGGGGATACGATATGAAAACTAAGAAAAAAATAGAAAACTAAGATTATTTATTTCGTCTTTAACTGGCCATATTGCCAAACTACGTCGCTGGAATTTTAAAGTATACACAATGGCATGAAAAAAATTAGACCTAATGAAATGGAACTACTAAAAACCACTCCATAATTGAAAACAATTCGGATGTTTACATTTTGTAAAAACAGTAAAAACAGCAAAGGAGTTTGTGGCAGTCGTGGCAATTCCTGCTAAGGAAAAGCCTTGTGTTGACATCCTGCCAGGAATTTACAGTGTTTCCAGCATGTTTGTGACACGATTAAACTGCATTCAGATTGTAAACCGTGTGAGTAAATATAGTCCGCCGGGTGCCACAGTTCGGGATCATAGAACGACTAGCGTTTCCCGCGCGAATTGGGAGCGGTACTAAACGAGTTGATCACTTTTAATCACAAAATTGAGCTAATATAACAAATGGAGAGAGATCGTCGGAAAATCGGTCACTTGCGTTAGTTCCCAAAGGAATCATTATTGGATGATGACGCGTATGTTACTGTTAGCACCCAGCATCATTGGGGCAATCTACACGGCAGCGCAGATCCAGATCGGATCCAGATCGGATCCAGATCTCGTATCAAGTGTGCGTCTACACGGGCATGATCCAGATCTGCAACGCGTACACGGTGAGTACACGCTTGGTGAGTGTCGCTCACTTTAAGCTCGTACTTTTAGGTTACGCGTAAAGTATTCCTCGATTACCAGCTATTACCAAGGTTACGCGTAACATACGTACACTTTACGCTTCGAAAGGTCGCCGTACTTTCGCACTCACTGCGCCGTGTAAAGTTCTATAAACGGTCTCCCGTGATCTGGATCTCGGGGAAACGGATCCGATCTGGATCTGCGCTGCCGTGTAGATTGCCCCATAGTCACACAATGACCCTGTATTTTTGAAAATATACCATCGCCATCCAAAGACTCCCATTTTTGACAGTTTTGAATCTTTCACTGAAAGACCTCTACTTTTTAGAAAATGTTGGCAAAGTTTCACCCAAAGACCCCCTTTTTGAAAATTTCGCAAATTTCCACACAAAAAAAATCACCTTATTTATGGGTAATTTGGCAGCCTTTCACCCAAGAACCCATTTATTTTCCAATTTATCAGTAACGGTAAAATATCCGGCAATTATATATATTTGTTATTGGTGATGTACAAAATTTTGAGGTAGACAATTATCAAAATTCCTCTGCAAAAATCCTATTGAGTATACGCCATCATCGGGGCGGAATTACCTTCACGCACTATACCACGGTGGACATTCAAACTGACATAAATCAAAATGCAAACATCGAAGATTCATCGACTAACAGTAGATAAACAACCTTGATTTTGACATTAGACCTACAAAATTGGAAGATATTCTATGATTTAAAATTGTGAAGAAGTGCAAAGCATAATTTGAGAAAGGATTCTCGTTAGCTCTGGGTTGTAATGTCAGGAATCCACTCCTTATTTTGGCACTACGGTTTCCCATCATACTATTCACGTTTATTTCGATTAACTATTGCATATCCAATTTTTAGATATGCACCATATTGTAGACAGTGTCAACAGACATGCTTTTTCGAGCTAAAGTAATATTTGCTTTAGGCCAAAAATAGTCATTATCCGCGACCTCGTCAGCCTTTCTTGCTCTCGCAGTAGCAAACATAAGCTAATAGTGTCAGGTCAGTTTGTACCTCATCCAAACATTAATAAATTACGGACTGAAACGAAAGGTCACCAAATTGCGTCAAAATAAATTTCGATCATTATGAAAATTTATGAACATACTGGAGTTTCGGAACGTAACATTCATCTTGAAATCATGCTGAGCCCGAGGGTATGTAATCCCTACCTATTGCTTCCCTTGCTAGCTGGCTGTACGTCTCTCAAGAAACTATCAGTGGGCCATGATTTGCACCAATACGAGATACAAATGCACACGATGTCATCATCAGAGCCTTCATATTCAGTTCTGGTCACGTATGGAGGAACAGATACAAGATTAAGGTGCAATGAGAGATTTCACATATCAGTGGTCCCTAAAAAAATTTTAGCTGATTTTTTTGCTTGATGTAAAGCTTCCATCAAACATAACCCCACCTGAAAGGAGATAGCTGAGAAATGTTAGCTTTGGTTACAAAAATGTGAATTCTAATCGTATAGAGAAATACTATATTCGGCCTATGTTTTATTATTGAAATATAAGCAAAAATAAAATCACTTTTTCTCTCTTTTAAAGACTTTCGAAGCCAAATACAAGGTAAGAAAGCTATTTGAGTGTTTAATATCTATAGGACTTACTATTATGACATATTACTTGGGTGCCTCAAAATTCCTTGTTGCACCTTTAGAGAACTTGCCTCTTTACTCTTCAAACTTCCAACTCTTCCCCCAAAATGAACAGCACAACTTTGTTTGCAAATAACCAGCTGCAGTGTTTTTACTAGACTACTTATTCCTTATCATGTATATTGTGTCATCAAGTGCATTCTTATACTCTGTATAATTTATTCACATTGTCTGCAGATGAAACATTTCAAACGATTAATAAAACATTGCCAATGGAGTATATACTTCTTGACACCCTACTACCATTGCAATGGAGAACTCTATAAAAAAGTGCCAACCAAACCTTCACCAATGTCGAATATCTTGAGACTTCATATTGATTGTGTCATCACGTACAAATTTAGTAAGATTACCTATCTTCTAAAAAAGAGAACATATGGTGTCATTTTCTTCAGTTTCTCTCTTTGGAATTACACATCTTATAATAGTTAGATTTTACTCTAAATAGCTTTATCCCAATCCCCTCAGTCTTTTCTATACCCAATATTAGAAAATCTATATGACTTGCTCCTCAAAATCTTAATCATTACTCAATTCCTTTTTGAGTCAGACTCACTTTCCTCCTTGAGATACGCATTTCCACAAATGTTGTCATCTTTTGCTATTTTATCCCAAACATCAATATTTAACAACTTCTCTTCAATAAATTGCAGCTTTTCCATGTTCACTGTAATTTCCAGTCCATTGTTTTATTACGTGACTTTTACTTTTCTTGATATTTGCCATTTTCTGATTTACAATTTTCAATATATGCTAATTTTTTCGATTTTTCACACAAATTTCCTGTATAAGATTTGCATAAATCTCTGCAATTCCATCATTTTATTCTATATAATTTGATCATAACGCTATTTTTCAAGCACTAATCAAAATGCTCAATTACTTAAAGGCACTATCAGTGATTTGCAAAATCAGAAAAACGAAAAAATCATAAAAAATCAGATTTTTGCATGTCTGTAACAAGTACAGGTACCCCAACATATTCTACAAATGATAGGGCCAGAAGCAACCTAATAAGGACAACATCGGATATATTAGTCATTACTGTCCGTTCGGACACTTACTACAACACGTAACTGAATGGAGAGTCATATCTTTGAACACTTCAGCTTGCTTCCTTTTCTGTCAATTCTTCAGTTGAAGAAAGTAACTTATGAGAGTTCTGTAGACTTATACCGTGTGTCCAAAAAAACGCAACTCTTGGTGACAGGCGCCATAAGTTTTGAACAAAAGCAGTTGACTACTTATTCTTAGTGGTAAGGTAATATGAGACTGCATGTTAGCTAATGTCCCTGAAAAGTTCTTAAAAGTAGTGTCAAATTTCTGTCAATATTTTTTAAGATATGACCCCAGAAATCAAGTAACCTGCAGGACACATTTAACCAAATTGAAGCGCTATCAACTACAAATACGGCACTGTACGTTTTGCGCCCAGAACCACCAATGTGAATAAGCCCAACCACGATTTTCCTCTTTTTAAAAGACAGGTACTGCAACAGATATTAACATATGAATGTTTCAATTGGTAATAACAGCTAATAAACATGCATTTTAACACACGTAAGAGATTGAATTAGGAATGTATGATCAACAAACTCTTCGTATTGTCCAAATAAGACAGCATTTGATTAGAGCTAATCATTCATCATCATTTTGTTACGGCACACAAAGAGTTATCTTAACCCAAAATTTAATGACAGAATGAATATATTGATATTGTTATTGAGTTTTGTGTTGAAAACATATGTTTTACTTTCATAAAGTTGAGAATGTAACATTATTTTCAGCAACAAGCAAGTTGCAGCCCGACGCATTTATCATTTTATGTAATGTGGAGTTTGTCTATGACTAAGTCATAGTTTTGTAGCGTCTTGGAACGTATTTTATCACCAAAAATTAATGTTTTATCATTATCAGTTAAATAATAATTATGTAAATGTGGTTATTTGATCCAGTAGAAGTTATTCTGCAAGAAATGTGGGCAAGTAAATGTTGATTGCAATCAATATTGTATTTGCCATTCTGTTCTTCATTGCCAGTCTTGTGGTTACTAGCTCCTCATTTTTGTAAAATGGGTCCTGCGGGTTACTTGACTGTTTGGGTCAGATCTTAAAAAAACCTATTGAATCTATCACTATGATTTTTTCAGGGACGTTAGCTAACAGTAGTATCTTACATTACAATAAAGACAAAGTAATCATGTGTTTTTGTTCAAAACTATTGCGGCTGACACCAAGTGTTGCGTTTTTTTGGGGGGACACACTGTACTTCACTTTTAAACCATCTCTGCAAATTTCAAATATTTTGATTCTTTCGGACGAATCACTGATAGTGTCTTTAACATCTGTTCCTCGTGTTATTTACTGGTGTGAATCCATATAGGTCAAATTAATTCAAACGATGATAACCATGTGTTTGTTATCTTTTATTCACCAATTTTGAATTTCTTTCCACGTAACTTCATCTACGCACTTGACACTTACACTCTATAAATTATACAATGAGTTTGGAAGTTTTCGCCTGTTATTGTGCTACAATTTACGTTTTCCAGGCAATTGTTGCCTTATTTTTTCCTAATAAAAGTGTTCTCAATCTTCTTTTACCATATATTTATTTTTCCTAGTTGAGGAATTATAAGAATTCCATTAGCATAAATGACGTTCGAATTATTACTCTCCTCTCAACTTTCAGCTTGTTTCAGAATATAATTTTTCTCATATATTTGAGATATTTTCAGAGTTACCCGCTTTTAAACACATCTGGAATCTTATAGGTCTTACTTCGTCCCGCTTTTTAATGCATTTCTAGCTAAACATACTATTTCACATTTTAAGGGGAAATGTATTGTACTGTCTCTAGCTATTAATTAAATGAAGTTCATTATCAAATGGCCCAATGTGTTTGGAAAAGTTATTACCCATTAAAAATATGGCAACTGGCCATAAGGTTGCCTTAAAAAATCTTTAAATTGGAAACGAAACTTTTGGCGGGGAAACGGCAGCCATCTTGAAAAATTACCATTCCATCCCCACATTTATGTATCAATTACAATTGCAACACATTATATGCATGTAGAGCCAAGCAAAAATAGACAATTATAACAAATAACTTGAACAGTTCAATGACACTCAAGAGTTTATGCTATCTCATATAGGAAAAGATGCCCACATATGTTTTATGCAAATTAGCATATCTTGCAATGCTTTCTTTTTTCTACCATTTTGATTATGTTGGCGTACCGAGGCAGTCGATTCAGAGGGGGCAAAATTTCCAAGTCGTCCCGCCAGAGGGGGCAAAAGTCTTAATCGTCCCGGTGATTTGCTCCTATTAAGTCTGAATTTGACGAAATGCGCGCATAGCGAGCGAAAATTTGGTTCATCCTTTATGTAAGACTGCATGAAATTAGCCTAGCATGAAATCTTCTATAAGAGGATCAAAAGATTACAAGGATTGTACAGCTTTATTCTGTAAAAGAGTCTTTACTCTAGTCTAACTCATGAATATCTTACACCAAGGACACACCGAAAATTTGCCCAATTTACTTTAATTTTGCCCAAATTTAGGCTGAAATTGGTCGAAATTTTTCCGAAGAAGAGGGATGAAAATGCATATTTTGGTCCATATCGTCCCGCTTTTTCGAGCCAGAGGGGGCAGCTTTCCCCCTGCCCCCCCCCCCCGGTCGGCACGCCACTGTTTGGGAGGGTTTGTACAGCAAGTTACAGCAAAGAATCTTCTATTGCAATTTTGTCCAGGTAACACAATAGATTGATTGGACTACTTGTTGCGATAAGCAACAAAATAAACAGATAAAAACATAAATGCGATTTTTTTCTCAACCTTATACTGTATACTTCCTCATATTTATTTTTTAAAGGAAATTTTCGGATTTCTCACGAATTTGAAAATGGCGTGAACATGGTTGAATGGTTGCGTGAAGATGATAATACGTGGACACCCGTTTTTGGAAAATGCATTGGTGTAGAAACCCAACCCAGCAGGTACTATGCGTCAAAAATTTGCAAAGAAAACGGGTACCTCGGCGGTTGGGAAGAAATGATACCAGTTGCAGATACAACAATTGACAAGAACATTAACACAACGCGTGTGAATTGTGACATAGGTAAGTTTTGAAGAGTATTGTCGGCGTCACGGGGTAAGGCGGTGAAAAGAATGTTCCCCAATTGTGTTTTCTATAACATATGTAGACAAACGGGGCCTATAAAAGCCATATTTATTTTCCTACCTTGCCATTTCCTATACTTATGTACAAAGGTAGCGAGATAAAACGTCAACTTTTGCACCCCCACTCACTTGATTTATTTTTAATTTCAGAAAAAATGGAAAATTCGAACAAAGTGGGTCAAAAATGAAAAAAAAAAACATTTCGCATTAGCATTTAAAAACAGATTTTGCATTGCCCGTTTTCACTTTTCTTCTGAAACAAACTTTTTTTTTATAATTTGGCCTTTTTTTGAGCGATGAGAATTAGCAGACGATGGCAAAAATCCTAAATTTAGATGACCATCAGTGACTCTGGTCATCCCACATTACATCAAATCGTCAAAATCGGTTTGTGGATTGCAGCCTGAGTTTTGTATTACAATTTAACAAGGTTCGAGAATCAAATTTACTTTAAATGACAACACTTCAAGATTAAATGGCTGAAATTGATTCTCTCGATGCTACCAGAATCACTGCGAGAATCGATTCTGTGCAATTTGCATCTCTGTGGTTTGGGGTTTTCCCACTTTGAATGAGGTTTGGCCGTCATCGTCTGGCTGTGAAAACCCCCGGGCCTATAGCGCCCTCACAATGTTTCCAATTTCTTAAGGGGGTAGGACGTGTCAACCTAACAGCAACAGCGAATTCAAATCGGCATCAACTTCCGGGTGCTAGTCTGTTTTAAAGACTTAACGGTAGGAGGGCGCTCTTACGCATATCGAACGGTTACACAGACTTGACTAAAGACTAGGCCTGGTCACGAATATTTATAGTCGATCCAACCTCATATGCCCGTCCCTCTATAGTTTTGGGCTGCGACAATTGTATAGAATAGGGTGAATCACTTCAGGTGTAATCGGTAGTATAATGATAAGCCGATCACAATAGGATTTGATTCCGCGTCCAAGTAAAAATTAGGACTGAGCACAAAAAAAGTAATGTTTGTCATACATTTGCAAACTTTTCATGAAATAAAACTATGATGCATAGGCCTATAGTATATCGTATATTAAAAATTCACATTCAGTCATCATCGTCTGATCCGATTCACTGTACTGTCCTCCGTCAGCTTGATTAGGATTTGATTTATGTCAATATCAACAATATTCTCCTTGCTCCAGTAGGAGTCTTCTATCCCAATAACATGTTTTATTGCATTTTTCCAATCTATTTCGGTGACTTTTTGTAGAGCTTCCTCGAACACTTTTTGAACAGATTTAGTTTAAAGTCCTTGTTTTGTTTGGCAACATAAGCTTTATTTGTGACCAAATGAGTTCTATTGGGTAAAGATCCGAGTAATAAGGAGGAAGACGAACTATTTCATGGCCATATGCTTTGGCCAGATCATCTATTCTGTACCTTGTTGTAGTTGGCTTATGTATTTGAATGAGATTGTTAAGATCCTTTTTCTTTTCATTTGTCGAAAATTTGACATTTTTTTGGGACAGCCAACACTGCATATCTGCCTTCGTACTGTTCATATTTGGTATTGTTTCTGCTTTAACGCTATGATAACTGGCGTTATCCATTATTATTGTTGAATTTTCTGGGATGTTCGGGAAAACCTTGTCAATTTAACTTTTGTTGTACGTATACTACGTGTAAATTAATTAAATCGCCTACAGATTCTTGTACATACTCTGTACATGTCTACCTAAATTTATTTGGTGTACATTTGGACATTCAAATGCACCTGCATAACGCAAGGAAAAATATTGATGGCCTGCCCTTCTTTAAATCCCACACTGGCCTGGCAGTGGTCATTATGCTACTCTCATTTAATTCTCTAAGACGATTTTCAAAATCAATGATTTGTTGTGAAGCTTTATTATTGCCCCTCATACATCAGAGCCTATACCTCCACGCAAATGGTATGGGGGACATATGAGGTTGGATCGACTATAAATCTAAATGACCGTTATTGGAAATTACACTATTTTGCAGCGGGGTTAATCCACTAACCCGCGGATTTTGAAGTCATAATTTTTCCTAATTATCATGGACTTTTAAAAATCTTTTGAACAGAGGTTTAAGAGATGATTTTGCAATGTCCCTGGGACCGGAAGGACTGCCATAGTAAATGCACGTAGCAGTTTGGAAATCCCAATGCCCAAATCGAGCAGATCATGTCCTACCACCCCCCCCCCGTTCTTAACCACGGGGTAGGACACGAAATGCTCGATTGGGCATTTGGGATTTCCAAACGGTAATTTATGGAATTCTTAAATGCATTTTCTACGACAGCCTCGGCCCCAGTGAAATGTATAATTAGCAGAATTAATATCGGAGATCCCGAGAAAAGTCAAACGGCTGCTGGAACACGGCCTTCAATATGAAATACTGTGAAATAGCGATGTATAGCGCAATGTACGTCTCTACAGCTCATCATTAGTTGCGTCATTGATTAGGAAGTCAAGTTGGAAGTCCAGTTTCGTTAGGTGGCACCATTTTATAATGGACGGGACGGAGGGACAGAATTTTGGCGTTCCAGCTCGCCCGTTAAATTAAAATCTTGGATCTCGATTCAATTTACAAAATCGTTCTTTTATGAAAAATAAGGCCTACGAACTTTTGAGTAGACCTTCGCAAGTATAGTTTATAGACAAATTACCAACACAACTGCTGCCAAAAATCTCAAATTTTAACAAATTGGGGGCGCTCTTCAAAAATGTGGCTGTTATTGCTTTAAGCCGGTCGACTTTGGCCAGTGTTAAAACACTGTAGAACTAAGTAGTTAAATCTCACTTGTAAACTATAGATTGATGTGACATTTGCGTTAGGTTTATGGCGCCCTGTTGAAGTGTAAGAGAGAAACTGGATGCAAAAGCACCTATACTTTGCATGGGGAAAATTCTGTTTTTTGCTGTAAGTTTTGTTCGAATTAAATAACTAACTAACTTTCTTATCAAGATAATAAGCTACTGCTACCAGCTGCATACAAGGGTTGACATTTGTGACCAATTTTAGATCACGGAGAAAAGATTCTGCAAGTAATTATAACCAGGTTATGTGGTCTGTCACAGAAAGTACTGTAATTTTGCCTGCAAGAAAACAATAGAGGGTGTCTTGAATGTCAAACAAGTGACGTCCTAGAGTCATCATCTTATTGTCTTGCCTGAAGTTATGACGTAACGACGCGAGTATACCAAATGCACGCCTTTCATTTGCAGCGCGCTTGTGCTGTGCCTACGCGCGCGCTGAAAGTCGGTGCAATGTATGCGACTGCGTCGCTACAAAGCTCACTTGCTCAGAAATGGGGCCGTAAAAGGAATCTTTATGGGCAGAGTGGGCGGGTTTAGTAAGCTAATAAGACAACGCGTCATTGGTTGTCATCTAATATGAGATGATATGGATAGTGCGTCGTCGCGTAAATGTTTAAGGCGCCTATATAAGGTTAGACAGGCACGCTGCTAGTACGGGCTACGTTGTTTCATTTTTGACAGTGGGCGGATATGTTTGCCCTTTTGTACTATATTGCTGGAAAGAAAAATATTTTCGGTGATTTAAAGGTACTTCAATGTTGCTAAATCAGAAAATCGGAAAAAATCATCAAAATCAAATATTGGCTAGCTGTAACAAGTACCCGGTCAAAATTCCAGTTGATCCCAGTTGAAAGTTGTCCATTTTCGTGACGGAAATAATGGATTTCAACTGTTTTAAACTGTTTGTAACGGTTCAACTGCACGAAAAACTAGTTGAAAATTGTTCCATTTGCGTCACGAATCAACTTTTTAGTCGGATTCAACTTGGATATTAAACTGGGACAACTGCCCGATTTCAACTGGTTCCAGTTTGAAACCAGTTTAGTTGGGATCAACTGGAATTTTGACCTGAAATTCAAACATTAGAAACAAAACAAAAAGTTAAAAAATACTAAAATCATAATTATTGTTTGTTGTCAGACGACGAATCCGAGAACCCAATATTGTGTTTCGATGGCACCCAATGTGATGTAGAATACATAGGCGGAGTGCGGTGTTTCAGTAAGTTACGGTATCAATGTTTAATATTTTAAAAAAAAAAAGCTCTTAAAATAAAAAGCATTAAATACGGACATATGTATACGCTGCTTTGATCCGGGCTGGGGTTTTTTTTTGCTGAGAATAATGTTATTCTTTCATGTATAAAGCTAGTATAGGCCTACACTATGAATTTACTTTATTCAATTGAGCCTTACAGGCAAGATGCTTGGATAACAAAAGGTTGAAAGATTTATAATAGGCCTACTAAAAAAAAGAGATAGGTCTCGTCCGGATGTTTTCGTAATTATGATTGAATGGACATACGTGGTTGGATCATTTGGCATGAAGGTAGGGAGGCCAGTCTGACGTTTGTTATCAGGTTTCAGAGTGGACCAAAAAATGAGCCGACTATTTCACCCAATGGATTTAACTTCACAAGCAGTCGTCAGTCGACTGCTACCTCCTGACGCGTCTTAAGTTGCTGCACGCCGATATTCCCGCGCCCTCTTCAAAAACCCATACCCTATCAGTGTACATTACTGCCTCGTTAACCAGCCTCACTCGACACCACTTCGACGCTTTCGCACTGTCGGACAGCCCCTCCAATCGGTCCTTACTCGTTTTTTTTCGCCCTCCTAAACATATAACATTCTTTTTTCCACAGCACTGGTAACCTATAAGGCCATTTTGCCACGGCAACTGTGTCTCCACTATTCGCCGTAGATCCACCACAACAAACCCATCGGTTTGTGTTTCCCATTAAATTTAATTGTAGGCTGGGGTTGTGGGTCTATGTTCCATCGTGAGTGTCAGGCTCAACCGTATCAATAAAGAAAGAAATTCGTATAAACTTTAAGGCCAGCACAATTACATGCACCTTTTAAAGGGATAGCAGCGATAACGCGAGAGAGGAGGAATCGAAAAAAAAAAATCGAAAAAAATGCATTTTTAACTTATAAATCCTGGATAAGTGTGCACAATTCCATATATGTAGAAACCAAACCACCAAATAGTGAACGAATGAATGAAGATTTGAGGAAATTGTTCATACCATCTCCCGCAATTAGACAGCAACAGCGATATGGCGTCCCAAAATCTACAATAAAAGCTGATTGTGGGTTACACCAGACTACAATAAACAAAAAAATCAATAATGTTTGTGTTTGAGGTAAAACTTAGATTGACAGGGGGCACAATATCACGCTGAAATCTGTGATATTCACCTGGAAAGGCTTTTTTTGATCTCAAGTCGGAATTTTGATGTCGCACGTTATAGAAATTACAGAATCAGATAAAAGTATGCATTGGCGTAATAAACGGATTTCAAGCCAAACCACCTTAGAGGTATGTTCGCATAATCCAGGCCAGGTAACAAAATTATAAAAATAGGAATTTTCTTTTGATGATGTTTTTTCGGATGTTTCGGATATTAAAAAACTCGCTGCTAAATCCCTTTTAATCAATAAGTATTCCATTAAACATTACATTTTTTTTTTCTTTTTTACGCCACAGATTTTATACCAGAGCAAGGTTGGCATCATGCGATGACACCGCGTCCGTATCATTCCTGAGATTAATAGCGTTGGTGAATGGTTTCAAGTATGCCAATCAAATAAGGCCAATACAACGTCTCTTTGTAATGAATTGGCTTGGATCCGATTTGGACACAAATTTCCGAAGAAGTGGACAAAGAATGGAGGGTAAACGTTACATGTTGACAGATTGAAAGACAAAATATCCGGGCAAATTGAAAGACAGACGATCGAAACTGGGAGACAGACAGAATTCAAATGTATGTACACACATAGCTACGTACATGCAATAAAAAAGCTACGGACGCTCACGCGCGCATGGCGATGGCAGGTTTCCGGGTGTTCAAGATATAGAGAATACCCCCACCCCCGTTCCGGAAGAAAGAAGAAATAGGGCGTGGGGGAACCCCCCACGAATACCCTATTTGTGCGTAGGGTCAAAACCGGATTTCGTCCCTAAACGACTATATTCATGTTCTAAGCACAGCAAAGAGCCGGGAGAAAAGAAAAAAAAAAAATTTGACTTTCACTATTTGAGACAGCAAAGAATCGATCTATCGGTGCTGAATTGGTCGATTGGGCGCCCGCGCCTGCCTCGCGCCGACGCCCAGGGATGGTAATCCCTTAACCCCCACCCTTAAGGGTTATACAGTCCAAGAAGACAGTCCGACCCAACTCTTCCAAACTACACTAGACCACATTTCTTTCAAAATCGGCTATAGACTTGTCCCAACACGCAAATGACAATTTTATACTTGTGATTTCAGTAGGCAACAGCATCAAATAAAAGATCAAGTGCCATGTTTAAGGGCGATGCCACTGTTCGTCCGCATTCAGTGCAGACCGTAACACGACAGCAAAAGTTGTGGACATGGTGCTGTCAAGATTGCAAGTGGGCGATATTTCTGTGGTGTACTAGCGGATTCAACAGTTATTGGCTTGCATCTTCTCTCCCGTTTGGAGCAGTCTCATGCCGTCATTTTCCAGCTGCACACAACCACGCATGATGCGCGCACTCATCTGCTACCCGCTTCAAAACGTTCATGTGTGCCAAGCCGACATTCCGAGTCAAAACCGCCACGTTTTTTTTAAGCTGCAAGAAAAAATCGTGGCGGGAGTTTGGGGTTTTCAAATTGCCAGGTGCTCCCGACCACGCAAAACTGCAGAAGATGTACAGGTCAGTCCCAGACCTTAACAAAAACTACACATGAAAAAAGAAACATTTTCGAAAAATGGCCAATTGCACAAGACTTGAGCAGTCTAGAAGTGGAGTTTCTAGCAACTATTAAGTAGACTGCTAGAAGACTGTACGGAAATCCCAGACCTTGCCAAGTAAACCATGAACAAAAAAACTGTCACGATTTTGGAAAAAATGGCCAAGTCGACACAGTCTTGAGCAGATGGAAAGTGTTATCAACAATCGGAGACGTGACTGAGCCTTAAGGCATAGTCAAACCAGGAAAAACCAGCTCCCGACACACACCTTACCCGACTACACAAGACCGATTTTTTTTCAAACGCCGGCTCACGTTGTTCAAACTTGCAAAATTACCATTTTTAGCTCCATCCCATCAAGTAAAGTCAAAAACCGCATGAAAATGGATTTTCCAACCTTTGGGCGAAAATTGAATTTTAAAGGGGGTGTACGTATGGAAATGGGCCGTTTTGTGACATGCGCACTTTATAACGTCATTGCGGACGTAGATGCTAGGCATTTGGTATCAATGGAAAGAGGAGGCCA
>JAMKCH010006000.1:0-44802 GCA_023653785.1 Ophioderma brevispina
AATTCTGAAAAAAAGAAAGATTACAAATCAACCTAAGCTAATTGCTCGACCAATCTAATAATGTAACAATTTTATGTATTATTGTAATATAGAATGCATGTGTATTATTCTTAATCATTTGTGACATTTTAATCCGATTCGCATGAATAGACATTTCAAATTGTTAATTACAAACTTACTGCCTCACTAGGGATCGTTAATTCAAAAGGAAAAACAAGTATTTTACTCAAATTTCTATGAGAACTGGTCGGCAAAATTGTCCGCTTCTAATTGCTGTTTGTACTGTGTTAATTGTTTGCACCAAAATGTTTTACTAGATGATTTGACACATATTTAAAACACCCGGAAGACAAGAAACTTTGTTCATAAAAAAAAAGTGTCCAGGTTTTCAAACTTTGAGGAGACTTTACCACTATGTCAATACAACCCAACAATAAATTTTACAAAATTGATGGCTTGTTAAACATTTTGAAGAAAATTACTGCTGGCTCCCAATGCAGCTCAAACGGGAGTCTATGAGCAGGGACTCCCACCTCACACAGGGATTCAACCTCCCAGCAATAATAATATGAGCTAATCCACAAGGACACAGTTCAGTGATCGTACGTAATTAATACCACTTTTAAGCTACAATATGCTCATCTGCCAGGACACAGTTCAGTGAGCGGTACTTGATCCATACACTATGAGCTGCAATATGCTATCCAAAAGGACACAGTTCAGTGAGTTACTTGTACATACACTATGAGCATAATATGCTAATCCACAAGGAACAGTTCAGTGAGCTGTACTTGATCCCATACACTATGAGCTATTACATATGCTCATCCACAACGGACACAGTCAGTGACGCTGTGTACTGATCCAACACTAGGAGCTTATAATATGCTCATCCCACCAGGACACCAGGTCAGTGAGAGTGACATTAACAGCACTAAACCTTGATTTGAAACTACTGGGACCATGGTACTCAAGATGGTAAACATGAGTAGAAAAAATCTTTCCCTAGCATCCAAAAATTGTTAGGCTATCATTCGGATGATGGCCTCTAGGGAAAGATATTTCGACTCAAGCACTAAACTTGTCTTGTTTGTGCAATGGATTTTTAAAGGGCAATAGCTCTTGCGTGTGTCCACCTACTGATATCAGTTGTCAAAATTGAGTCAACCACTGATTTAAAATTATTCCAAAAATATCTATGAGGTCAAACAGCTATGTTTTTGTAATATGTGTGTAAAAAGCATATGATTGCAACATATAAATTTCACCCAACATATAACCCATCACTTTTTTCTCTGTCTGCCCCTTTTCACACGTCCCCCCCTTTCTACACTGTCCCCTTCTCCCCACAGTCTCAATTTCTGTTCTCTCCACTGTCCCCTTCTCCCCTACAGTCTCCAATGTGTTCTGCTTTCTCTCTTCTTTAGGCCTCGACTGAATTCAAAGGTTTGCAATTAATGCAAAAAAATCTATCTTAGTTCTGACTTGTTGGCCCTTCCCTTTATGGAAAAAAACAGCATGGATCTGTGACTGACAAATATTCGAATGCACAAATAAAAATTGAGACTTAATTTGGATTGTATATCCTCAAAAATATCCCTCCGTATTTAGATGATAGGTGATCAAAACCAAAGCAAATTAGAGTAGATGTCGGTATTTCCCCTTGACACATAACTAAAATAGAGGAAGAAATATGGTCTACAACCCGTGTCAACATGAGCTATGTTCACCAATACAAAATCCAGACTAAACCTATGTGGATTTGATGCTGTTTTTCATGTTGTGTATGTCAGCATGGCATACTTATGAAGAGTGGCATTGACAGGGACAGACATGGTTAAATCATTTGACATTTACTTGTGAAGTCAGTAACCATTTGAATATTGACAATGTTTAATAATACCACAGGTTTAGGGACTTCAATTTGACAATATAAAGTCAAATTATATTTAAAGGATTGGAGTTCGGGTGAGGTTAGGGCCGGGGTTAGGATTTATGGTTTAGGATTAAAATTTTGGCATTATCTGTAAATGATAAAATCCGGGCCAAAGAAAGCTACTTGTTATCGTGGCACTACGTTTTGCTAATTGAAGCCTCTTGTAAAACACACTGTGATAATTGTTTTTAAGACCATGCTATAAATTCTGTACAGTTGGCAAAAAGGGTGTGATTCTGACAGATTAGAATCATTTTTTTAACATTCAGAGAGCAGTGGAAAAGATCTTTTTTTTTTTAACATGAGTGCTTGGTATGTAGGTTGGAGATTTTGATACCACTGACACCTGCAGAATATGTTGGCTTTAGTCTGTTTCATTATACAGAGCTGTACATTTGACATGCAAATTTGTCTCATACTTATAGAGCAGTTTAAGCAACAGCGACACAATGTGACAATATGTATGCAAGAGCTATTACCCGGTAAAAAGTCTTTTATTGGGCCTACAAAAGATGATGTGCAGGTTAAGCACCCCTACTCATTTGCCATAATGAAATTACTAAAAATACAAGGATGAAGGTTGGGGGAATAAAAATCTGACTCAGTGTTGGATCTGTGGAGTAGTCCTCTGTATAAAATGCCCGAATAGTCTTGGTTTCAAGGACTTCAATATAGATCTAGTAGGCATCTACTAGTAATCCCTATTAAGCAATATTACACGAGTAACTTGCGACCAAACTGTCAACATTGTTCAGAAAAGCCAATGAGAAAAATCGGTTCATTGATATAAAGAAAATTGTTACTACTTCCGGTTTAAATCAGGGGGTCCAAAGACGATCAGGAACAAGCACCTTTAAGCATTGGGGTGGTGCCAACTCATACAGGATGCCATTTTATGCCTGATTCAAAGAACTACTTGCCTCCATACACTATTTTTGACCCAAAATTAGTGTGGTTTATGAGGAATGATGCCAATCATATCCACTATATGCCGGGTGAAGAGCCCATCTAGGTTTCTTCCTGGGAGTGAAATTATATTATAGTTAGCGTATTCTCATCAACCTCTACTTAGATATGAAAAATAATCAATTTAGCATTTGGACATGTAATTTGAATCCTGCCTGTATAATTGATTAAAAACGTATAATCCTACGGCACGATGGTGAGTTTTCTAGCATCTGCTTAAAACCAAAAAGCAATTTGGCATTGAAATATAGCGTTTTGTGCAATAAGGTACAAAATGTGTGGGTCTTTAAAGGTATATTTAAAATAAATTTAACCAATAAATAATAGGTTTTTATTTCACATTCAAGCATTCCACCAGTGGTGGTTAAATATTCAGGAATATCTGTGTTGGGGGATGCTCTATACAACCACCCCCCCCCCATCACGAGAAAAAAAATAAAACAAAAAGAAATTCCTGAAATTTTGTCACTTGCATTCCACGAACAAGAACTGTTGGTTTTCATTTTAAAGTTCTGGCAAATATAAAAATGTATCCTGATTTTCACATCCACATCTTAAGGATGGAGGATTGGGATTGGGACACCAAATCAAAAATCTTGATAAACAACATGTATCTGTCAGAACTAAATGTACATAAAAGGGTCCATGGTCCAATTCACTAATAGCGCTCGTCCACAGGGACCACAGATTTTAACGGAAGTGTCCATTTGGGATCAGATGAAAGCTACTATTTATCTATTTACCATGTGAAACCTTAGGGCTAAAGGATGTTTGATTTGGAAGTTATAGCAAAATATGCCCTTTTTGTACTTCCAATATTAATTTCACAGTAGTCCTACACAGGGCTTAAAAAATATGTTGTTTAGCTCTCACATCAATGTATGAAACATCGGCTCGAACTTTCCAGATGGGTTTTGGGGTCAGGCAATTCTATTAATACAAAAATTTTATACACCCCCTCTAAGTAAATTTGATCTCAAAAATCACTTTTAAGATGCTTTGGGGCATTGAGTAACGCTACCACTCCAAATACAATGTTCCAAGAAACATGTGTCGCCTCCCTGAGGTTTGCAATGGGGTCAAAGGTCACACGTCCATTGAACGTCAATCTGTATATACTCCATGAGTTTTTTACAATGTAGGCTTGTGGTTCTCCAATGCATACAAAAAGCATGGGTACAATTCCTGACTTACACATGCATACTCACATATGGGAGTGCCCCCCCCAAAAAAAAGAAGAAAAACATGGTATGTGAAACTATAATTCTATGTTACCTAATAGGGTGGGACTTCAAGGCAGCATTTTATTTTACTTTTTCTATGAAGGGGTATTTTCTCGAAAGTTTAAATTTCAATGATCTAATGTATCCGAAATAGCATAACCAAATTTCCAGGTGCAAAAAAATCTTAATCCGAGCATATGCAACTTCATTATCATAGTTTTGTTGGGCACCACCATATTTGGTTTGCCTATCATTGTATTTAGAAAGTCTTAGCATATTAAGAGACAGCGTAGTATTTATGTTTTGTGTGTCAACAACAACAAAAAAAACCACTGCACTCCACACACGCTGTGACTCTGACTCAAATATCTCCTTGTTCTTAAAAGCAAAATTAACATGGGCCGTCGTGAGACTTTTTTTTTTTTTGCATAGGACTGCGGGAATCTTTCTAGAGGCAAGTTTCTCTCCATTGATTGTTTTTGTGCATATTAAAGTTTGTGAGTGATTCACACTCTTGATATGGGGCGAGAGAAATATTTGCACAGGTGAAACAGGCAGTTCTCAAACCACAAGGTCCCCCCGCATGTCCGCGGTAGTAATGGCGCAAATATAATTTTAAGGATCACAGGGAAATTGTGGATGGAAATAATTGGTTCTCAAACCACTGATGCAATGAATGCTTACTACCCCCCTCAGTTTTCATGACATAAGTACCATGTGTCTGATTTGACCTTGGATTACCCCACATGACCGTGAAAATGACCATCAAAATTTTTTGGCACTGAATGTGAACCACAACCCATCACGTTTTTCATCATCCTAACCACATATTATTGATTTGACCTTGGATGACCCCACATTAAACCTGCAATGACCTTCAAATTTTTGGCATTGAATGCCGACTACACCCACCATCATCCTACCACAATTGACATGTTTATAGCAATTTTATGTCCCTTTGACCCTGAATGACGCCCCGCAGACTTGAACTGACCATCCACTTTTTCGGCACTTAATGTTTACCACACCCACCAAGTTTCATCATCATCCTACCACAAAATGCCAAGGGTTATAGAATTTAATTCCATTTGACCTTGAATGACCCCGCATGACCTTTAAATGAACCTTCAAATTTGGCACTGACATGTTTCATCACCCCACCAGTTTCATCAAATCCTGCCACAATTGCCAATTAGGTTATAGCAATTTAATCCATTTTTTACCAAATTTGACCCTATTTTTGACCTTGACCCTGCTACAATGCCCTACCTCCGAACTCACCACTGCCTTCTGGGCACATCTATGGTGCGAAGATGTACACCCATACTTGCTTAGATCAAAAGATATCGTGGCCTTACAAAGGCTATGAACAAGTACCCTATTTTTTGACAAATTTGACCCTATTTTTGACCCTAATTTTTGACCATATTTGCCTCCTTTGACCTAGTCACATGACCCACTTTAAGTCCCAGCCAACGCCTACTTGAGATACAATCAGTTGTCGAAGATGGACACCCCCTTGCTTAGATCCAGAGATATTGCGTGGGAGCCCCACACAACACACACCACGCACGCAGGGCATTTCTATAGTCCCCCTTTGCCAACTAAATTTGGCGGGGGACCAAAAAGTGCAGTAGTAAGGAATACCACTCCTATGAAATGACAGGTAGAATTAAGGAAATCCTAGAACCCCTCCAATGATGTTGAATGGATAGCTTCGAACTCTGTCTCCTGTTAGGGACAACTTTTACAATATTTTCCCACAAAAAAAAAAAAAAAAAAAAAAAAACTGTCTCATCACTTTAGGTGGCCTATGTAACACTTGGAGAAAGAGATGAGCTACAATGTTGAATGAAGGTATCTGTTGTAACTAATTACATAATTAGCAAGGATGGATTTGGGCTGTGTTACTATTTTTCCCGGTGCATATACAGGCTTTTCAATTTGTTTTTGCCGCTGGTTGACCCAATTTTTACACTGACCTGCAGACTTCATTTAAAGCAGCCCCTGGCACATTTTCACAAAATAGAAATTTCTGTCATTTGCTTGCAAATAATAATAGTCTAAGCCATTGGAAGAATAGAAATATATATATTTTACACATAAAATAACATACCCTAAAACAGATAGGGACATAAATAAGAGGCTAAAGACATCCAGGTAAATCGTAGGCTAAATTTAATTTTGCCACATATTTTAATCAACATATATGTCTATCATGATCATTACTCGTACCCATTGTGAAACCACAGCGGTCACAGACCAGTCAAACCGGTGCAATGCCTTGGGCATCAATCTGGCATCGTTTTTCTTGTTCCAACATGCCATTTTCGCCGTCTGCTGAATAAATGTTGCCAGAGTCCTTTTATTATAAAATCGTTCCGTTTAACCCATAAGGTTGCTGATTTGGTCTTAATCATTTTCAATGGGGCTATAATGTATATCAAGCTTTACAACCATCACAAATATCATTTTGAAAAATCTTGAGGCACACTATTTTTCACATGTGCCTGTCTCTTACTTTATATTGTAGTTGCACAGTCATTCACAATACATTTTTTCACCTTCTTTCCTCTTTCCCCCTTTTTTCCATTCCTCCCTTTATTCCTCTTGCTATTTTTCTGGCCTTTATTTAGTGACCAGTTCACACTGTGATTGCTCTGCTCACTCCATAAGCCACTAAAAGGGATTGTTCAATGATGCTCACCCCCCCCCCCCAAAAAAAAACAGAAAAAGAAAAAAACATTTATGGTCAATGCCTACAAACAAAATACATTGCAGGAAAATATGAAAGGAAAGTTGTATTTCCGTTTTTGCTGTTGTGAGACCGTTTGACTTACTGCAAAGAAAAAAAATAGGTGATGCGGGGGAAGTTGCTTCCGGAACTTTGGAAATTGGAGTGTAATGTTTGAAATTGGGAGGGAATTTTACAATTTTGTAAAGAATTTTGAACATGGAGGAATTTGACACTCCAATGAAGAAATACGATGGCAATAAATTCTCTACTTTCTGGGAATGTACATTGCTCCCCAAGAAATATTTTTCTAGCCTTGCGACTTAAACTATGTGGGCAAACAAATGATGGTGGCAACATATGATGGGAGCCTACATCATTCACGTGAGCAGACCCCCCCCCCCCCAAATGATCAAGATGGAATAACTATGAACCCACAAGCCAATTTTGACAATCTGATCATGTGGGCTTCATGGGTGTCCCATAACCTCATTCTGCACTTATTTGTCTTATTCATACAACGAAACTCAAAAACAGACGCTTCACAGTAGAGTTACTCTCCAACGGTTTGAAAATAGAAAAACATGCTTTCATTTTATTACGTTTTAAAAATTTTTTGTCATGCTTTCATGATTATGTGTTCAACAGAAGATGTCGAAATCCTAGAATTTTTTTGGCAGGCCATCCTCTGTAATGACTTCTTTTGATCACATACGCATTGCTTTGACGTTAGTATCAAAATATTTACACACATTGCAGAACAAGGTCATCATCTAATTAACCTCTTGAAGTCTCTGGACAAAATTATGGTTATACAAGGGTTATGTGATGTACGGTACCTGTATTTAACCAATCGGACATGATAAGAAAAGCTTTACGGATCATATTCAGACAAAACGGTCTATTTTTGATTGTAATCAAGGTTACATCATGCCTATTTCATGGAATGAGCCCATCAGATATAATTGTTAGAAAGTTGGACCTTAGGGGTTAACTTAATACAGCACCCCAAGGGATAATCAGCCCTGCTACACAGCTCAAGCTCGTGATTAATCAGTGGCTTAATATTATTTGTCTCTGCACGCAGGGGCTAAGAGATAATTAGTGGTTTAATATATCAGCGGTCATCATCCTATTTTCTTGTGTGCAAAAAATGAAGCCAGACTATTCATATAATTCCATGTTCTTAAAAATTATTGTAGTGGTATTGGAGATTAGAAATTGAAGTTTTGGATTGTCTCTCACCATAGAAGTGGTTGTGACTAAAACACTATTGGATTTATTTATATTTTAAGTAAAAAATAAAACTTGTTCATATTTATAATGCATTTGGTTTAATTTGTCATTCATTGTTTTAAAGCTATATATCACACTGATATGGCTGGATTATTGTGTCCCCCCCCCCCCCGGTTCTGCAATCACATTTTGCAGATAAGGGTTACATTTTTACTACCCACAGCAAATACATCACACACATCACAGATACAGACAGAGCTGGGGGACAGACGGACACACAGATAGACACACAGACACAATACACTACAAAGTAATCCCTATATGCAAATCTGCAGCAAACACACAGAAAGCGAGGGGGACACTATTGTTCCCTCTTATTGCCACCAAGGTCAGAAATATTAGTGTTGGGACTGTATCACCAGATCTCATATGAGTGTGCAATCTGGATAACCTGTGCATCTTGGTATACCAGTCCTTTATAAATGCATTTGATAACAAACAAGTTGATGGAAGCACTTGCCACACCGCTCTCATGGCCCCTTGGTTTGAGTTCAAGGTTCACAGGGTTAAAAAATTTAAAATGTTCTGATTGTGTTGAAAAGCACCATATTCTGTCTGGTTTCACCACAATTGGACCCTTTTAAATTTTGACCCCTGTATAACAACCTTTACACCCAAGCTGGGGTCCATTAACCGCTAACCCGGACCGGGTCGTTTTGCCGACCAACGGCCCAATGCCACGAGGTGGCACATCTATTTTTATTTTTAACGCCCAGATGCAACGAGGAACACTGTTTGCGTTTCATTGCATCTCTGGCGCGTTTTTTCCCGTCACGGAATAGTAAGCCTAAAAGCTTAACGGCCCAGATGCAACGAAGAACCATCGCGTAATTTTTCCCGGAAGACGGCCCAGAAGCACGAGAAACATCGCGCATGTTCCCCGTAATACGCCCAGATCAAACGTAGGAACATCGCGCCAGTTCCGGAAAGACATCCCAGATGCACCAGAACATCGCGTGCGAATGCACTGAGAACAGGATCCTAAATAAATAGAATAAATAAATCATAAATAATGGATGCGACTGCACACTGATCTGCCATGAAATCTGTAGCTTATAGTTTTCGCCATCGTGCGTCGCGCTATTACGCTACGTCATAGTCGTGCGTTGCGATATTACGCTCCGTCATGCTCCGGTTCGTCATGAATGCGTTTATGATAATTAAAAGTAAAGCTTATCGAAAAATGGTGGCGCTATCACCATCGATTCGAAATGTCTATGGGCATTGTACACAGGTTCACCCGCCTGATGAAAAGCCTTGCGCCTTTCGGAGGCAAACCGTCCGAAATGAAGTGAAAAGCATAGCCATCATTTTCCCGGGAATGACGTCCCAGGTGCAACGAGCGAAAATCGTGTCATTTCCGGGAAGACGGCCCAGATGGCAACGGGAACATCGCGTCATTTTACCGTAAGACATAAGGCCCAGATGCAAAGAGGAACGTCGCGTCATTTCGCGTAAGGACGGCCCCAGAGCAATGAGATGCAAGGAGAGTCATTTGCGCAACAAAAAATAGTTGTGGGACGCCGAGATGCAACGGAAAAAACATTTTCCGAACGGTACCCGTTTTTCGTGCACCGCATTGCGTCTGCTGGGCCGCAATTAGGGTTAAGGGGGGGGGGGTTGGCATAGTTGCTTCCATCAATTTTATGGATTATCAAGGCCTAAAGTAATTGTGTGCAAAGATTACAATTTATCCGGGTGACACTCTTCACTAAGTCCACTCCTGATATCCTAGAAAATTGGGAATGTCTCGAAACACAAATACTACACTCAATGTCCTTAATCTAATTTATATATTTATGTTATCTCTATGGGCGAATAACATCAAAATAAGAAGCTTGCAATGTTAGTAGTAGTAGTAAAACGTAAACCTCGGTTTGTCCCCGTTAAAAACAGGGGTGGCCGGATTCACCTCACACTCTAGCAATCGCCGTACTCACTCCTTCCACTTCGCCGATTCAATGCCTTGCCTCCATCCTCACCCCCCCTCCCCCCCCCATACTCTCTCCTCCCTTGCTTCTTCCATGCTTCAACGTTAAAAGCGAAGACTCCAAGATGAGAGCATGATATACATCCATGATATGATAAATCCATGAATCTTTTCAGACATGAGTTCCCTTTTCGTAGCAGTCCTGAAGATAACTGTCCAGCAGTTAAGACAAGGTCAATTGGTCCCTTTACTAGGCAGTTCAGGTGAAAATAAGTGTCTGCAATCCGTGGGTTTAAAATGTATTCAGCAACTCAGAACATTCGAATTTTTGAAATCGGACATTCAGTTGCAAACTTATTAGAATTATTTGTCTCGTACACAACGTCATTTTGAGAACAAGTGTCAAAGGTCAAGTCTTTTATTTTTTGATTTTGCCATGGCCCCATGGTAGTGTCCTCTTCAACACAACAAAAATTATGTACAGAATCTAAAATTAAAAGGGATACACTGATTTTTTTAGGTTATGTTCTGATATATGTACCTGACAGGATTACATAACATTACAAGTATTTATCTCTCTATTACAACTAATTTGAATAATTTGAGGAAAAATGTTTAAATTTTGTGTTTTTTTCAATGAAAATAAAAAACATTTCTATATATAGATGTACTTTAAGAAAAACTTACACACTATCATTTAACAGAGCTCTTTGATGGCCTCTTTACCCTAATTAGCATATTTGGACAAAATGAGCAAGATTTGCATTTTAAAAAATCGCATGCAAACAATCTGAAATTTAAGGAAAATTTTTCTATGAACATAAACATAATTAGGAACCAAATGAGCTAATTAAGAACTTTAATTGGCCAATAAACCATTATTTTAACAAAAATGTGCCCAAAATAAGAGTTTTGTTATGTTCTTGCATTTTGTGAGAAGTTTACAGCTATAAGTCTGAATTTTTTTGGTTTCCCCTTCACACCTTTACCAAACAAACTATGAAGAGAGTGAGTGTATGAAATGTTACATAGGCCTAATTTGCAATATTGTTGCAAAAAAGGGCTATTTGATGTTTTATTAAATTTTGCATTTGGTAGGAAGTTACAAGCTATCAATCTGTTAATTTGTTGCGTTCTTCTTCCAACCTGTACAAACACAACTTTGTACATAAATGAGTTGAAAATTTTTTAATGACCTAATTACATATTTTTATCAAAATGAACGCAAAAATGTTATATAAGGCGTTAGACCCCAATTTTCAGCATCATTGTCCCCCAAAGATGCCCAATTTTTTAAGGTTTACCACTCTCACCCCAAAGGCCCCTATTGTAGGAGATTTTGAAAATTGACACCAAAATAACCCTACTTTTGACAAATTTAGATTTCCTTTTTGATAAGTTAGCAATTTTTTGGTCCATAAAACCTATTTATGGGCATTTCAAATTGGCTGGCTCTCACCCAAAGACCTTATTTCAATGTTACCGAATGCCTCCAGGTTTGAAATCGCTAGCCTTACACCCCTATGATTTCATGTTGGAGTGCCACCCCCCCATGCACCCTATTTAAGGGCAATTCAAATTTTGGCTGTCTCTCACCCAAGACCTCTATTTTTCCATGTTACCGAATGCCTCTGGGTTTGAATCGCTAGCCGTACACCCCTATGAATTTCATGTTTTGTGAGTGCCACCCCCCCATGCCCCCCCCCCCCCCCCCCGTGAAAATTAACTAAGAGGCAGGGTCCATGATTTGCACCAGGCGGGGAATGAGGAATATATGGGAATCGAAGAAATTTGTAGGCGAGAGAGTGCAACATGGAAAATTTTTTTCATCAAGAGCGAGGAAGGAACCCTGATCTTTCAACTTTTCATTTTTTTTAACGGAAGCCAGGTGGGAATGCGACCTTTCGCACGAAAAAAAGTTTTTTGATATCCTCCATTTCCCTGGTGTAAATAATGCATACCCCGTCCCCTAATGTAATTAATAAGCATATCCTTCAAGAAGCAATTAGGGACCTGCTTATAAGGGCAGAACAGAATTTCCTTATCAACAAGTGTAAAATTTCGGCAGATTAGAATGGAAATGCATTTGGTTTTATAAATGCTTCATCCTACTTCGAAGCCCATACCTCGCTACGAAAGCCTGCATGTTCCGCCCCTCACTAACGCAACATCGTAATGCTTTATGTCCATATAGGCATGTCTTGACCATCATATTTTCAATACAACCTATTATTTTTTGCGGTCTTTACATCACAACTGTCATTAAAAGTACAGCGCCCCCACGTGAGGGCCACATGCCGCAATAGGGTTGCCATTTCAAGCATCAAGGGGCATGCAAGCGGTTTCTTGGTGCAACTTTACGCATACTTATATTGTTTTTCTTGCCTTTTTGGAGCAATGTTAGTGATCAAATTGCCTTGTAAACAAAATACATAAATTCTTTGATCAATATGTCATCTAGCATATTTGGATTTTCTGGAAATATTTTTGTTGTGGAGAACAAAAAAATCGTGAATTTGTCAAAATCAATATCTCACAATCAACAAAACACCCAGCTGTAGTTGATCATCAGAAAACATTCCAAAAACTCACACTCTGAAGGCCTGTAACCGGTCACAAACGCTCCGATTTAACATTCGTCAGTACCGTAGTCAACGAAATGATTAAACTCATCAAAAGTGGGGCCAAGCGGCGTGGTCTATGTTTACCAGGCGTTTCCAATGGGGCGTTGAAGGTGCTCGAAAACTTGCTTATTTTGTGAGATGACTTATCACGGTATCTCACGCGATAGTACAACCTACATCTTATTTTTTTCGATTCCGTTTTAAAATGCTAGAGGGAAGATAAAGTATGCTGCAACGACATATTTGAGTGGGGAATGACATTGGGATTATCATTATTTTGAATTAAATTGTGATTTCTGTGATGTGTTTGTCTATACGCACCACTCACACACACGTCCAGTTTGGCAGAGTTAGATCGAGTCACCGATTACGAATAGGTAACGAACTGCCTACCTTTAAAAAACAAAATTTCGAGCAGCACTTACAAACCAGATTTTTGCATGAAAAAAGGTCCATCTGTCACAAATGTCACAAACTGAAATCTTTTTTTTCCAAAAACTGAAGCGCTTTAGGACTTGAATGAACGATGACAGCAGACAAATTAGCTTTCAAGACCCTGTGTATCTAAAATATCAGTTGTCTTAGTGGTATACTGCACGGATCTTCCACACTGAGCTCAAAATTAACTGTAAACTTCTTGCCAGTCTTCTGGCAATTTCATTACTAGCCCCCGAGTCAATCCAGTGGAGCACAATATACCATTTTTTCTAGTTACATGTATGTTTCCCCAATATATCTAATAATAGCTTAAATTACAGTATCTTGCATTATCCAATGGATCTCACAAAAATGGGACATGTTATTGAGTAATCCAGTGGCGTAGCCAGGTGGGGAAAAGGGGGCAAGTGCCCCCTCTGAAAAAAATCTTGAAGGGTTTAAATTCGGGAATGAAACACTGATATTCATGTTAAAAAAGCCCTTTTCGGATTTGTTTGCCCTGTGACCGGGAAATTTTAGCTTGTGATAGGGACATTTTGGCACCTAACGGGAAATTGCCCCCTCGGAACCACCGGGTGGCTACGCGCCTGAAGTAATCTTTATCCAATCAATGATGACATCATTGAAAACTACCTATATGATGCAACTTTGTTTTGCAATTAGTTTGCCTTTGATCTTGTCACTTGAAATGACATGCTAGAATACCTATAGTTGTTACGGCATGTAAAAGAGTTTTTTCCCGACTGAGGCAAAATGACCGATAGTGGCCCTTAAACTTCCAATGTTTACAGACACCAGAAGTGGTGGTTTTTGTTGTATGAGTGAACAATTCCTGACAGGAAGGAAATGAAGTTTTACAGTCTTTACAGTTAGTCATTACCATTTGCTTGGTGTTTTCCTTCATTATGATGATAGACTATAAAGAAAAAAACGTACCCATATTTGTGATTTACTTAGGAAGAGTGTGCTTGTTCCAGGATGAAGAGAGGGCGATCCTGGCTATCTTCTGCAATAATGAAGTAAAAGAAAAATAGAAAATAAGCAAGTGTTAGTTTGAAATGGTGACACGTTCATGAAGGGACATTTTGGAGATCAATTAAAAATCGCTGGGAACCATATTTTATGCTGTTTATTCTTCTATCTTTTTCTGCAACCCGATTCTGTTGGAGCCACCGATCCACAGCTCGATAATTATCCTACAACTTGGTCTAGTGCGTTTCTTCATTTGCAATGTCACAGAATTTTGATTCCAAGGTCATGCTTTGCCTCCTCCCCGTTTTGAGGTGTCTTTTGAGGCATTTTTCTATTGAGCAATATTAAACTTCTATATAGGAAAAATGGCCTCCTCTGGTAATTATTATTACTATTGCATCTGAAGTTTAGTGTGGTGCAATACTGCAGTGCGAGTAGCGCGCTATCGCCCAACACTGGTATCAATTGGATGATAAGCCCATATCTATTGGTGAGTTATGAGTTACAAAAAAATATTGGGCGAGATGTAGTTGAGCCCAATATTAAACTCATAACGAGACCAATAAATATTGGGCGCAATATCCAATTTTATATTATCATGCGTAGGATCCGATATTTATATAATATTGGTGGCTGATGTTGATTAACAGCACATATCGCCAGAGCCTAGATCAATATCGGGCGAGTCGAAGACGGAGACTGATAATTTCTTGGCGAGGCGATATTTTCTGTTACCAACCAAAAAAGTCATCCAATATATTATTATATTATGCAAGAAGAAGCTGACTTGACAGAAACTAGTTTTAAAATGGCTTCAAAAAACTAATAAAAGGAGAGTATTTGCTTGACATGTTGCCCAATTATTTTTGCGTATTGTGCAGTGTTGGGCGGTAGCGCTCCTCGACACTGCAGTATTGCCACACCAGAGATTAATAATATTGTGTATCGGACACCTCACAGCATGATAAGCACAATATTAGTTTTTTATTAGTTTGGAAGCCATTTTAAAACTATTTTGTTCAAGTCAGCTCTTCTTGCCTTATAATAATAATATTGGATGGAACTTTTTTGGTTGATAACACAGAACAATATCGATCTCGCCAAGATAATATCAGGCTCGTCTTCGATTCGCCCGATATTGGGACCTAGGCTCGGGGATATTTTCTGTTATCAACCTCAGCCATCCATTAGTATATCTATTTACACATTTACATGTATATACAATATACCTCTATTAACTAACATTTATAATTTTTTTATTTTAACAATTTTATTACATTTAGACAAACAAGCCCTCAAAGGTATACCCAAAGTTGAAATCACTCTACTACATGTGTAGCTAGGGTTATATTGACCAGCATAGCTTGGGACAGTCAGGGGATGCCACCCTACTCTTTTCGAAACGACACATACAGGTAAGACTCCCTTTACAAGGGCCCAACAGCTTAACAATTCGCCGAAGATGGATATTCTCATGTTTTATGACAATTCCAAATTAACCATGGTTCGAGTATACCTCTAAAGTTTAATCAAAGATAGGATACTGTAAATTAAATCCAGAATTTAATACCTAATTAAAAACTGAGAAGCGCCCCTACCGGGGTTCGAACCAGGGACCTTCACCACCAAAAGCACATATCCTAACCAGTGGACTATGCTTTCCAACATGTTTACATCATTTACACATGTTTTGTGGTTCATAGGCTAAGTAGGTTGCTTGTTGTGCTTTGAGGTTCACTGACTAACTTTGATAGGCTTAGCTACATAAGAATAAACAAGCCCTAAGTTATCATGGTTAAGGCATATTTTGTTCACTGGTGACCAGATATTGCCTAGGACCCGAAACTTTCAGTTTATCAGCCCACAGTTTCTACCCAGAGATGATTTAATCTCAACCCAAATGCACTTCGAATCAACCAAATTAGTCATAAAAGTACCACCTACTTCTCATACTCCTATTCTTTTGCACGCAAAAATGCCAACTTCAAGTACTGTGGTTTTCCCATAGAGTTTTGTGGTAGAATCAAGGAAAGGAGCTGAAAAAAAAAAAAAAAAAAAAAAACGCCTAAAAAGTTGGATTCAACCCTCAAGTTTAGCAGCCTAACCTCAGGTTTTGCATGCAAAAGAATAGGAGTGTGAGAAATTATATGGTACTTTTATGACGTAATTTGGTGATTCGAATTGCATTTTGGGTCGAGCTTAAAGGCAATTTCGTGATCCAAACCCCCCCCCGAATTACCAAAAAAGTTGAGACTTTTTATATCATCGTGAACATTATGCCTAAGAAATCCAAATTAACCTATTCTTATGTGCAAATTCAGTCGGATCTGTAAGAATTCACCATTTTGTATTTTCTGTCCGTAAACGGACAGAATTACAGCACAGTGGCCATGGGACCGTGGGATTAAGCATCGCTCATACAGAAAACCGCAAGATCGGGATAACTCAAATTTTGTGCAAGCTTTTCTCAAGGATATCTAGTGAACATGGAATAAACAAAGGTGCTGAAATCAGGAAATGCGCCTTTAAATCATCCTCTGGACTCTACCCATTCTGGATTTCTAAATTTCTACAATGCACGTACATTGCATTTAGTCCTTTGACCTAGAATTAGCAGGGGGGTTTGAATAACATGTGACTGCTTTGTTTAAATTGAAAAGAGCTGAAACAGAAATAGATGTGACTGTCGGCATTTCAATTGAACATCAGTCACAGAGAGGTTGCATAATAGCTAGACCCGGTTGTTTCTATTATTTTTTTGCCAAGGGCGTCGTGCAGTGTACAACCTAGGCATCGATTGGTGCTTTAGAGAAAGCACGAGTATATCATGCGGTTTTCAATTTGCAGACCACTGACAAACTTTGACACCAGGCTGTATACACCACATACGGGCCTCAGGTGTTTCTTCTGGCACTCTAGTAATTATCTATGAAAGTGATTTGTGGCGCTTCAAGGAATTTAAGATTTTCAAAGAATGCCCTTTATGGACCACGTGACCTTTGACCCCATCTGTCCACACCCATATAGGCCTTGGGTAGGAGTTCTTCTGACCAGACTGTGGATTATAGCATTGACTTTGGCATAAACAGCAAAAAGGAGGGTAGTAAGCGCCAGAACCTGTAATGACTCCTGCAAGGACCTTTTGACCCCAATCTGTAACACCCCATATCGGCCTTGGGCCAGCGTTCTTCTGACCAAGTCTAGTGATTATACAATTGATTTGTGCAGAAACGAAAAAAGGAGGGTTAACGCGGCATGACCTGTAATGACCTCTTGTGACCTTTGACCAAATCTGTGTAAACCACATAAGGACCTTGGATCATCGTCTTCTCTTCTGACCAAGTGTAGTGAATACAATTGTGTTTGGTTCGAACAGCCAACGGAGATTAATAGCGACTTGACCTATAATGAACCCCTACGTGACCTTTGACCCCAATCTGTAAACACCTCATAGGGGCCTTGGGTCAGCCGGTTCTTCTTCTGACCCAAGTCTACGTGATTTTATAGCAATTGATGTGTGGCAGAAGAAACAGCCAAAAGGGGGTAAGAGCGACTGACACTCTAATAACCCTGTGTGACCTTTGACCCCAATCTGTCAACACCTGTGTGGCACTCGGGTCAGGGGTTATTCTGAAGAAGTCTGTTCAAGATCACGTTAACTGTGTCACACTAGTAGCATTTTGATATTAAGAGAGATTAGGGAGAACTGCCCCTTTTTGCCCCTAAATGACTTTGGAGTTAAAACTGTGAACAAGCCCTATGGCCCGGAATCTGGCAATCGCTGTGACCGAATGGCATCAGAAACCATTTCACAATTAGGTGCCACTTTTGTCAACTTGAGGGCTCTAATTTTTCAAAGTAGTTAAAAGTTGGCTTACTGCTAATTTCTTCTTGCCAAGGCTTTCATAAAAATACCTCTGGATAGCTTAATTGTTCACTCCTCTCAAATAAAATTCAAGGTACTTGTTTAATTTTGGGTAATTTTGTGAAAAATGAATTCAAAATTACAAATGAATAATTAGTGACTGTCCATCTAATGGACAAGTGGAAAATTGGGCAACAGAGTATGCCCCAGGCTTCTCTAGGACAAATTGAATATAAATTTGGTTGCTTTATTTCACAGATCTAGGCAAAGTAAAGGTGTATTTTGGACAAAAATGGGGAATGGACTACTAATAGTTTACTTCTCACTGAAAATAATCAATGGATGGATCTGATAATTCAATGGTTTAAAGCTCTTGGAATATTGAATTTAAAAAAAAAAAAAAAAAAAAAAAAAAAAAAAAAAAAAAAAAAAATAGATAGTTGATATCAATGTTTGTAAAAGTGGAGGTGACATATTACAATGTGACGGACAAATAATGATGTTGAATAAAATGTTTTCAACCAAAGAATGCTGAAGATTTAACATTTTATGAGTTCATAAACACAGCTAGATATTTCAAAAACCACTTATTTTGTGAATTCGGCAGTATATTGTCGTTTTAGGGTGGATGTGACATTTCTTCTTGTGAACGGACAATTGCATATTTGAGTAGTTGTTTAATCTGAAGAATTATGTTTTATTCAGTCCAACTGAATTTTTTGACAAGAACCTTTCACAGTTTTCAAGTTAAAAGGTTTTCTGGCCTCTGCTTCCAAATATGTTTCAAAAGCCCATGCATTACTGAGCAAGGCTAAAAGACAGTGTTTATGAAAAATAAAAAATTGATATAATTTTTTTGTTGATACATTCACAAATTTGTTTGGCGGGGACAATTAAAATATAACCCATACAATGTGACAAAGCCAATCAAACAAGTAGTTAATGAGTTAGATAGGCATTTTTATCCAAAAACTCCTTTTTGATGGATTTGTGACAACATGGGTATTGTGAACGGGGACACATTTTTCGTGGTCTGGAATTTAATTAAAGAGCATAATAGGACACATAACTGTGGTGCTTTTTCGTGACACTAATAGCTGTTAACAAATAACTAAATTGGGTACACTAGGATATTTATATTTGAGCAATGAAAGAAGTTGTTTTGGGTGACGATTGTGACTAATGTCACAAAAAGTGAACGGACAAATGAAAATGATTGCCCAGCCCACAAAGATCGTATGATCCTATAACGGGTAGGGTACCATTATAAAGCTCTTCCAATAGTATTTCAAAATTAATTACAAGTGGAATATTCAACTCTTGTTTACACTCCAAATCTACACTTTTAAAATATGGGGATGTGACAAATAAGTGAACGGACAATGATTACTCCGGCATCCATTTTGCGTTGTTTGTAACCAAAATTAGGAGTGAGCAATAACAACAATGTTTAGTTCCAATAATCTAGGACATAAATGATCAATTGACAAATTTTTTTGTTAACAAGAAATAATTGATGTTTATTTTAAGAAACCATTAATGTTGTGTAAAGTGAACGGACAATGCCACATCCACACACCTGAATTTGAGTTTTGCATATATACTTATACAAGAAAAGCATATTTCCTAATTTTGAGCTAATAACAAAGTGGGACTTATTCTCCACCAAAAATAAAGAGAGGAATTGGGGAAATGTGGTGTTTGAAACAATGGCCGCTTGACAAAACTAACCTTAATTTCCAAGTTTGACACCAAAATGGTCAGTTAGGGCATGTTTGATATACAAACACCTAAACTGTGACAGGAGCAAAGGTTGGTTAAGCTATGGGAAGGTAAGAGCCCATAGGGGGAGGAATGGCAAAAAAAACCATAATGATACTCTGATCCATTAATTTTTGAAATGCTAGGAAGGAAAAGACAAAATCAAAAAGTGGCGCCTTAATCATGGAAAGGGGCCCATCAATAGCACATGCGAAAACTGTGGGGAGAAGAGGAAAAAAAAAGGTGGCTTAGCGCGACAATGACCGCTATTGAACCTACGTGACCCTATGGTATTTAAAAAAAAAAATGTGAAACCTATATGAAACCTGGGTCGGGGGTTCTTGTGGCCAATGCTCGATGCTATCTGACCACGATCTGCACTAGTAGCATTTTGAGGCCAAGTACAAACAAGAAAGAAAGAAGAACACTAAGATTAGTGCTCTTGCAAAGAGCACGTGTAAGTTAGGCGGGGCAGATTAACCGAGATGACCCCCCATTGATCTCTCTACCCATTACTTTTGTAAATTCCTCAAGTCAATTAATGCATAAGTCACACGATCTGTTACATCTGTAGGAGTGGTGATTTGAAAGGTAAACTTAATTGAAGTATTTTGACCTTGACCCTAAAAGTATGGGTCAAGTGATGAGGCCATGATTGACTTATATTGACTCTCATCAAGTCCTATGAGATGGGCAAAAAGATTTTATATTTGAGCTAACCTTAAATTCCAACAGAAATATTGTTTGACCCTGTGACCTCGATGACCCTAGTGAAACCTTCTTGACCCATAAATTTGTAAAGAGTATCAGCTGATTCATATGCATGACTCACACGATCAGGGTTCTTAATCTGTAGGAGGAGAAGCGATTTGAAGTGTAAGATTTGAAGTATTTTGACCTTGACCTAAACCTGGGTCAAGTGATGAAGTCATTGATTGACTTTTATTGACTTCATCAGGTCCTATGAGATGAGTCAAACAGATTTTCTATTGAACAGGTTTTAAATTTTAACACAGGTAAAGAGCTTTGACCCCTGTGACCTCAGAGACCCCAATTGAACTCTTTACCCATAACTTTGTGTAAAGGGGCTCAAGCTAATTCATAGGCAGACCACACGATTCAGGGACTTAATGTAGAGGAAGTAGTGATTTGAAGTGTAACATTAAATTTGAAGTATTTTGGACCTTGACCCCTAAACCCAGGGGGCAAGTGATTGAAGTCATTGATTGACTTTTATTGACCTCTCATCAGCTCCTATGAGATGAGCTAACAGATTTCGATTTGACTTGTTTTAAAATTTTAAACACAGTAAAATAGGTTTGGTGCCCCTGTGCTTAGATTGACCCCATCTTGACCTCTTGGACCGTAACTTTTGAAGGGGCTCAAGCTAATTCAAATGCATAACTCACACGATAAGGTATAATCTGGAGGAGGAGTAGTGATTTGAAGTGTAACTTTAATTGACGATTTTGACCTTTGACCCCTAAACCATGGGTCCAGTGATGAAGTCATGATTGACTGTTATACCTCTCTATCAGGGTCCTATAAGATGGGCTAGCTAAACAGATTTCTATTTGACCTTGTTTTTTAAAAGTTTATCACAGTAAATAAATTTGACCCGCTGGGACCCCTATGTGACCTTTGACCCCAACAAAGCATTAACTTTTGAAACCGTTCAACAAACCCATGCTTATGACCAACTTTGGTTTTTTAAATCCGATCAAGTATGTGGAAGAGAGAGGCCAATTGTCAGAAGAAGAAGAAGAGATGAAGAAGAACTAGAGGCACATTGTGCTCGAAGAGCACGACCTAGGCGTGGGGATAAATAAAATGACCTTTGACCCAATGTTTGCATAACTTTGGTGAAGTGAAGGTCTCTAAGCTGCTTCATATGCATGAGTCACGGGCATGATACCATGCGAATGACAGATATGATTTTTGAGGATTTTTTTCATATAAGACCGGAAGTTCCCCTTTAAGGACTTTGACCCCCAGTTGAGCAAAACTTTGGTTAAGGGTCTGAAGCTGCTTCATATGCCAGAGTCACGTTGGACAATTGAGCTTACCCCACCCCTGCATATAGCAAATATGAATTTTTGAATCAGACCGGAAGTGTCCCTTTAAGACCCCTTAATGACCTATCGATCAAAATGTCAATCTGTGTACACCTAGGGGCCTTGGGTCAGCAGTTCTCTGCACAAGCTTGTGATTATAGCAATTGAGTGTGGAACAAGAAGGAATTTATAGAATTTGAAGAATGGCCCCTTTAATTGGCCCACATGAACTTGACCCCAATCTTGGGCGTGACACCACTAGGGGTCTTGGGTCAGTGGTTTTTATGATAACATCTGGTGATCATGCGCACTTATCTTGGCAGAAGGCGGTTATAGGAGTTCCGTAAATTTTCAAACAATGCCCTTTAATTGGCCCACGTGACCCCTTTGAAACCAAACTGTGTACACCCTTTAGGGGGCCGTGGGTCAGGGGTTCTTCTGAACAATTTCGTGGCAAGCGGATAAACCGTTTGGTATAGTAGAATTGAATGTTGCGTCGGAAAGAAGAAGAAAGAGAAAGAGAAAGAAGAAGAAATCGCACAAATACAAGGACTCGCCGTGCTTTGCACACGGCTAGGTAAGAAAGGAGAAGACAGTATATCATGTGGCTGCACCGCCTGATATAATCATAGGAAGGGCGAAACATTACATGATTGTAAACCTCATAGGTAAAAACCGCTACTTTTACCACAATTATTGCTTAAACCCATGGTGCCACCCCCATTTGTGCTGAAATTACATGAAAAACCAGGAGAGACTTCAATAAATGCCGAAAACTAAAGAGAATATCAGTTGTGGAATGAGCCTAACTGAATTTAAGTGCTTTAAAAATGTTCATATGAGTAGTATTATGACAAACATTCACTTTTTAATCTATAGCAGAAGCCAATATATCTGATATCAAACCTTGCATCATAATCATTTAATAAGGGAAAACAAACTTCTGATTTACAAGGATGATCTGAAAGGTAACCACGCTACGTAGACAGACGTGTATGGCAAAAGCATGGTCAACTTATAATGTTAAAAATATTAGGTAGTACATAGGAGTGGAGTACAAACCTGCAGAGAAAAATAAATGTACTTCACTTTCACTCAGCTGAGACTTGAGGCATAGCAGCATTTTGAAGGGGGAAGTGTGAAAACCAGGGTGGCCTCGATGGAAAAAATCCAAATGGACTTGAAAACTGTAAAAAATTGATGGTTTGGTCCATCTGCTTTTGTCATCAGTGGTTTTATTACAATGGTAACTGAAAGGTATGAATGGACAAAAAGGTCTGGATTTGAAAAGGTTATAGGGGTGTGGCCATTGTGACCCACTTGAAACACACGACCCGATTGAATTTACGGATACAGTGCACTAGCCAATTTATTCCGTAACGCCTGCCTAAATTCATCAGGTTTCATGTATGTCAGTGGGTCACAAAATGGCAACACCCTATCAATAGGGAATGAATAAAAAGTCGCACCCAAATCATACTTTGCCCACCATGATTAAAGGTGCGTGTTCCGATCGTCTTTGGGACCATGATTACCCGGAAGCTGGAAGTAGTATCGATTTTGATATCAGATGAAGGGCCGTATTTTTTCATGCGTCCTGAAAAATTGAGGCAACAAATACATTGCATTAATATATAAACAAAAAAAACCGCCGTTTAGTGGTTAACCACCAAAATTAGCCACAGATGAATCGACTTTGCAACATGCATTATGCAGTCTAATATCAAAACCGCAGTTTGTTTCCACGGTACTGAAGGGGGTGTAGTGCATGGCCGGGCTCTCATATCAAGGATGAGAAACACAATAACATAAATCGAACCAACAAAAAAAGCAACACGTAAGTGATTTACCACCAGAACAAAATCAATAAATTACAAAGAGCCAAAGAAACCGACCCTTAACCTAAATGAAGTGCAGCCTATTGATATTGACAACCTTAACCCTAACCCTGACGTCGGTTTCTAGCCTATCTACCGGGACGGGAACGACGGTTCGTGAGGGAAGAGGGGAACAAGAAAGAGTCGCAAATTCGGGTGGGATTCGAATACAGGACCTTCGGGCCCCAGACATTGACCCGGGGATAGCATGCTACGACGGTGTCACTAGCCCGGCCAACGATTTCGTGCACATATGAGTCTTGGTTAATGACGTCATCGCTAATTTCTGGACTTAGTGCATTTTTCTCAATTAACACAGGAGTTGTGGCGAGAATTAGCTGTGCTAGGGTTACGTGTTGTGATCTGATTGTCCTATTATGCCAAAGTCATGCTATAATCTGTGAGTCAAGTGATTGCTTCCATGCATGCATGTTAGCACAAGTGTCTACCTTAGTGTTAGAATGTTGGTCGGAATTTGGGTGTTGTTTAGTACCAATAGATTTCCATCTCGTTGTTGTGAGTGATAAAATTTAGAGGTCGAGTGACCGACACAATTTGGTTCCAGTGTTTGATTATGTTTTAGAGTATTAGGAATCTTCTATATGTTACTTTCACCTTCACCAATCCACCATACAGCATTGTTCTCTTGAAAATGCAAGGGCACTTGCCAAAAAAGTATTGTATTTTAACATGGTGAAACAATATACGTAGATGATTTCCTGAAGATTAAAGTCTACGGCTTTTAAATTTGAGTTGATAAAAAACACTCCAATTGGAATATACAGGTTTCAACAAAGGTTCATGGCTTGCATTCATGGAGGTATTTTGAGTTATTTAAAAGAATGCAGTTTAAAAACAATAGAGTTTGACCAAATCAAATTTTCAGAAATTGTTTAAAATATAACCATTTCATGTATCAAATATTAAATTTGAAATTGTGAAATGGTGATGAGATTGAGAAAAAACACTTTTGGGCAACCGGCCCCAAGCTTGCAGTCCAATTTTGAGTAAAAACCATGATTTTGTTAGTTGACCATAGAGGAGTATTGTGTAAAATTACTATTGCGTTTGACAAAATGGAGCACATTTTCGCTCAAAAACTTCCAACCAAACGCCCTTTATCCCTAAGAATTTCAAAGGGTAAATGAGAAAACAGTATCTTTCTTCAGGTACCAAAAGTTTGACCACTTCTGAAAAATCTGTGGTTTCTTGGGGATGAGGTATTAGTGATCGTTGTTTGTTATGGCCTTCAAGATCTAAACATGATAAAATCACCCACCAAATTGAATGTCAGCTGGTTTGAAGATGTGGGGAGTTTATGGAGAGATTGCAAGGTGTGTTAGCCAGATGGGGGAGCGGGGGGGGGGGGCTCGTGCCGAGATGTTTTGTCGGGTACAAACAGTTCTGTAGGTACATTTGGCTAAAGTCTAAAAAGCTGTAGATGTTTTTTTTTTTGAGCTGGTGGTGCATGATTAAGCTTCATGAAAATTAATAACTGGTTAATTGGTCAAAACTACTTAAGTTCTTGGCTTTGCGCAGAAAGTTTTTTATTACCCCCTTACCTAGCCCCCCCCCCCCCCCCCCTCTTACCTAACTCTTACTATTCTAACAAAATTGTTCCCTAATCCATAATATGCTGTATTGATGGCCGTCAAACCAATCACCTTCTTCCTTCTATGCCTGCCAGATCCCCATCGGCACGGCTGTAACGTCCTCTGGTCCGCATCTGATATTGCACACCACGGCCTGTTTTCTGCCGGCGACTTGGCAACGAAAAACACCCACAAACGACTGCTGTTCCCCATCTACAGATGATATGATGCAAGCCATGACTAGTCGTATCAACACACATAAGTAGGTTCGAAAAGTTCGCTTAATTCAGCTGCAATATACCGGTATTTCTTATCTTTTCATTGATAAATACCGTTGACTGCTGCCGGCAGTGGGTTAAAGTTGGCCACAGTTGATAAGCTCTTTAACACTAGGCAGGAACCCTCTTCACAGACCGTATTTGTGCAATGTTACCACTCGGGTCAAGATATTGGCTTAAAATTCTTACTACTGGTGGAAACTGCCCTCTGCTGGAGGTGATGATATGGGTATGTATGACCCTTGTTAAGCTGAAAAAAGAAAAAAACACGGGACTTTCACTGATTACACAATACATTTATTTGGTCAACAAATTCTCTAACAATATTTTAATAGCTTCACTTGACTAAATATACCCACCAGAAATGTCCAAGTTCCATTTTTCCTAATTAATATATTGTAATCACCAAATTTGTAAGATAAGTCTACTCTAAAAAAAAAGTAATGTGCATATCCTTACGCGTCAGCACCCTTTGTGTTTTAGAGTCTCAATTATCCCCTCCTCTCCCACATAATAAAAGTTTATTAATTATTAGGGTACCGCTATAACGCGGCTTCTGTGTGCCCGTTTCTCCGAGCTTCTATATAATATTTACCAAGTTACTTTCTCGGGTTGTATCATTACTTGATCCTCGCGTGCATGAATTGAGTTTCCGCTTCATCATAGATTCTGCTAGAATCATGCACATAAGGCCCCCCTTCCTAAAATATACGCACCCGCACATTAATAACCCCACAAGCCCGGTGGCAATTGCACATCACAAAATTTCTTTGCCCATTTTTCTTATCGTACCAGTTAGATAAGGTTGGACACTGCTGCTAATTGCCATGCTGTTGTGACGCATTTGCCTTTTGATTGATACAGCCGCCATTACCCCCATCCCTTTTCGCCAATATCCCTATGCCCTAAAAGTACTTCGTTTCTTTCCCGAACATTGAATGTGACCCATTTTGACCCTCCAAATTGGGCAAACCTGGAGGTAACCGTCTGAAAGACCCAGGGCGCTAAAAGCCGGTGGAACCATTTTCCCCCTCAGGAGATCATCAAAAACAAATTGTTGCTATTTGCTGCTGTAACAGTCCTTTCAGAAGACCCATTTGCTGCTAACTGCCAGTGAGAAAATGTGTCACTAGAGGGTACATGTCCCATCATCAATGACAGCATGCGTTCTGCTATGCCGTCATAACCGTCTAGGCTACGAATGTTTTGCCGGTGACTGCCGGTCAGACATTTGTAGGGTGGAACATGTGACGTGTTAGGGTTAACGTACGTAAACTGAGTCTCACAATCGGTGAGCTACGTTCTGTCTTCTCTCTGTCTATCGTGATGGGGGTCATGAACTGGTCATAAAAATGTTCCCCCACCAAAAAATAAGTCAATTATGGCCAATTTCAATTCGTACGGCTGAATGCAAGACCAATGTACAATGAAGTGCATTTTGACTCAATTTTACAGGAAGAACATTTTGTGTTTCTATTGGTGTTCTATAGATCGGTTTGTCATAATTATATGCAGGTAATACAATAGGAAATGGTATTGTCAAAAAAATAATTTCTCCTGATAAACTGTATTTAAATATTTAATTTATCAAAAGAGGAGAACATAAGTGAATCATTATTTTCCTTGTTTAATGCAAGACGCAATGTAAGATGCCACCTTCTGTTGGTCTTGCACTGTAAAGGTGCAATATGTTTAATGCAAGACCAACGTTAAAGGCCGACTCGAGATTTCCCAGATGAGGGCGCACTCATTTTTCTAACAAATCGTGTTTTTTGCATATACATATGTTTGTCATATACTAATCACTGTGTGAAATACTAAGCTCAAATCGAAGTCCTTCATCTAGAAAATCACAACTTTGTTATAAAATTCGGATCTGGAATTTTTATTATTATACATTGTATCTTATGGCACTGTTATACTGCGCAGAATGTTTACTGCATGAAAATGGAAAATACGATTCATCTCAAACTGTTGAATTGAACTTTTAGGTGACTATTTTTATTTCGAGATAACTTATTTTTATTTCGACTATCTTCTAACTAAAAATGAATTATATTTCGAAATCCTCTGAGTCATCCTTTAAAGGGAGAGCACAGCAATTTGCTGATCCATACATCGAAAAAAAATCATCAAAATTTGTATTTTGTATTTTTGTTTATTGCATGGATGGCTAACATAAATGCAGTGGCTGGCTTGAAATCCTGAAAGACAAGGCAGTACTTTGTAAACTGATTCTTAATTTCTATACGTACGTATCAAAATTCGACTTGAGGTAAAAAGTCTTTTCATGTGAATAATCCTAGATTTATGTGTATAATTAGTGCAACTATGGACCTTACAGTTTGTCTCAAACACAAAGATTTTTGATCTTTGTTTATATCTGATCACTATAATCCATAATCAATCAATAAACATTTATGAACAAATTTTCCTTCTCAAATACTTCAATTTTCATCTATTGGGTTTTAGTTTACCAAAGTAGTTTAATGGATTGTACACACTAATCTTTGATTTATGCTAAAAATGCACTTTCCACATTTTTTTATTTTCCTCGCATTTCACTGCTTTATCCTTTAACCAGAGGGTGTTGTTGAATCAATCCCATAATGCATAGCACGTTCCTATACTGTACTGTACTAAACACATGTCAGTAACTTAGGGATAAAAGTGTTTCCAAAAGTTTAAGAACCACAGGATATTTCATAATCATACTAAAAATTCCCTAAGTACTACAGCTTTGTGGGCTAAAATGGGCGTTAAAGTCAGATTTTAGGTGTTAAGAAGATGATTTTATGGGATCACATAACCCTATTGAGGTGAATTTCCCACAACTGGTGGCTTGTGGGATGGACTCAAACACCCTCTGCCCTTTAACTATGCCACTGTCCAAGATCCTGCCCCCCCTCCCCCACCCCAATTTGGCTATGCCCTTATCCAGGAGCTCACTATGAAATATAGCTGTGAAATTTTTGATGCGGGTAAAATTTCTTATTGACAGTGCCATCTGATTTTGTTTGGCTTTTACAGACTAACATATTTAAAGGGGCAATTTTTGATCCACACTTCGTCCCATGACTTACCTAAAAAAATTGGAGATTTTTAAATTCATCCCGATACCGTTAACATTAGTAATCCACGTGTATCCAATCTTACGTGGCAAATTCGTCATATCTGTAAGAAATTCGCAATTTTGCTTTATAGTTTCGTAAACGTACAGAAATTATAGTATATGTAGTGGTTAGATGGGACTGTGGGAACCAAGTATTGTGCACATAACACAAACCGCAAGGTCGGGACCAACTCAAAAAGTTGTGACACGTCTTTTCTCAACAGGATCTCTAGTGAACAATGAATAAAACAGAGGGTGCTGAATCATGCAATGCACCTTTAAATAAGAACCTTTTAAATTCGTTAATTTAACAAGGCAGTTCTCAACCACAAGTCTCGCATGCTTTCGCGCATAGCTGTAAAAAAGTGCAAGACTAAAAGCACACACCAGAGTGCAAACTTTATGAGTACAGGGTGTCCAAGCCTTTTACATCAAGGCATTGTGCTTTATTTTGCAATTTCCTGACAGTCCCTGTCACAATGTGGTCTAGTACCTCTCAACGGGTAGTTTTTCTTGCGCATCGCACTTTCCGCATTGTATTAATTTGTGTGTTTGTTTTCTTTATTTTCCGGTATAAAGCTTTGGTAATTTTCCTGGGAACTGATTTGGCAAGACTAGTAAGGTGTCGTACAAATGCAATGCGATCAAACAAATGTGATACTAACTAACCGTCTTGGCAGCATTGTTTTAATGTTACTGTCGGGCACTTCGTCTTGTGGTTATTTAAGCCACTATCAGCAATTTTTTTATGTACACAATCCACCCCCTTATTTTTTTTTATCTATCGATGCCATTTTTTTTTTTGCACTGTTGTATGGAAATTGTTTGTATTGGTAAGACCCTGGGAAGTGTCTAAGCGAAACACGCATTATTTGTCAAGAACTTATGATTTTTTATGTTATTGTTACTAATAAAATCGGGATCCCGACTTTTTTAAGGTCTCGATCACAGCCGTAAATGGCATCTTCAAAACCGCTTAACATGCTTAAGTGGTCTGTTTTTCCCAAAGAACAGTAATAAGGTGTTTATATGACCAACACTGGCAATTTAGAGACAAATGGCATTTAAATTTGGAGCAAAATGACTGATAGTGGCTTTTGAAGAAAGTAAAGGGGTTTTTTTAGTTGAAAGATAATCTCTTGGCAACAGCAATCAATTAGTAGGTACCAACTCCCACTCCCTATGCAGTGCTGCAATTTTTCGAAACGCGAATCCACGAATCGATTCGCGTAATGATTCCTCTCTCGCCAGATTGTTTCCCCGAACACGCGATCAGAGTTGGATTCGCGTATAATCTCTTCCAAGAACAAAAAATAATGCTATTGTTGGGCCTTGGCCTACTGATTATGGAATAGAGAAATCACAACCAATGTATTTTTTCTTAAAAGAAACTGATGAATATCGTTCGATTTTATTGTAAAACAAAACAAATATTAAGGCAAATCTACTTTACAATGTACAGAAGTCCGTACATAGCTTTCGTCAACATTGGCAAACCAACCCCATTGGCTTTAATTGACTCGTGACCCCAATACAATTAATCAAAGCCATGTGTTTTAATGTGCCCTAGTGTACCATATAAAAATGTAGGTTTTTCATTTATTGGGACTATAATCACTAAGGCTCAAATCAAAGTGCTTCATATAGAAAATCACAAATTTGTTATAAAATCATTCCCGGATCCGGAATTTTTGTTATAACAACAGTATGACAGGCTACGGCACATATACTGTACATAATGTTTACTAACGCAGAAAACAAAAAATCCTATTCATCTCTAACTTTCGAACTAAGCATTTTAGGTACTATCTTAGCTCTGATGATTATTTTTAATTCCTACACACAACCAAGCGCACCAATGGTTTCTGAGGCTCTACGCTTTAATAGTACCGAGATTTCATTTTGACAGGTGTAAATTACAAGGATTGAACTTTGACATTGACGTGGAGTTGGACTGGGGACTGCCATTGACTTCAGGTTTATCATGCGATTCAATTGAACTTGCGACTGTCACTTGACGTGGGTTGACATTGCCCTCACGGTCAAGTCACCTCACTACTGCATGCCTGATTTCAGATTTGAAAAGTAAAAATACATCTTCCCCTGGAACACTTGGTGTCGCCTGCCATCACGTTTGTCAACTGAGTCGTAAGTTGATTTTTGATAGATTTTTGGCCAGTGTTTTTTTGTTGAGACTTTTGATGTTTGATTTTACTGAAATTGGGTCAATGTCCATAGGGGTCCCCAAAGGTCAATCTGTGTACAATCCCACATTAAGTCGTGGCCAGTGGTTCTTTTTTGAGTAACTTTTGATGGCCGCAGCATCTTATGTGCCAAAGAAATGTAGTTTTTAATTATTAAAAACATTTTCACACAATGGGGTCAAATTTCACATAGGGGTCATCAAGGTTCACTTTTGTTTCACCACATATGAGCCTTGGCCAGTGGTTTTTCTGACCAGTCATGAAGTTAATCATCATTGCGTAGGTGAGAAATGAGCAATGTTAACCTTGTTCGTTTTAATATTGGGTCAAAGTCCACATCGGGTCATCAAGGTTCAATCTGTTGTACAATAATCTCACATTAAAAGACAACTATCAGTGAATTTGAACATATTTGAAATTTGCAGGAATAGCTAGCTCTTCAAAGTTGAATAAGTCTGTAGCATTCTCATAAGTTACCTTTTCCAGGCTGTAAGAAGTGACAGAAAGGAAGAAAACGGCAGTGTCCAAGATACGATTCCCATAAATCAATTACGTTTGTAGTAAGTGTCCGAACTGACAGTAATGACTAAATCCCCATTCTGTCCTTATTAGGTTGCTTCTTCTGGTCTATCTTTGCAGGGTAATTAGCTACCTGTACTTGTTACATACATGCCAAAAAATCGATTTTTGATGATTTTTCGATTGCTGATTTAGCAAATCCCCGATAGTTCCTTTAAGTCATGGCAGTGGTTCTTTTTGATACTTTGGTGGCCGAGCATCTTCTTTGCCAAAGAAATGTAGTTTTAGAGTTTTCACAAAATGGGTCAAAGTTCACATAGGGTCCCGAGTTCACTTTGTTTACACCACATGTAATGTGAGCTTTGCAGTGGTTCTCTCATGACCAATTAGAAGTATCAGTCGAAGCAATGTGATAAACTGCATTGTTAACCTTTTTGTTTTGATTTTAAATGAAATTGGGTCAAAGTCACAAAGGGTCATCAAAGGTCATCTGCTGTGTATATACCACATTAAGTCATGGCCAGTGTTCTTTTGAGTAAACTTTGGTAACTAAGTTTCAGTTTCCCCAACTCCAAATCAGTATTTTTGACCCGAGAAATGACATTGAAAAGGTAAATGTTAACGGATAAACTTAAAGCTCATACCTTGAAAACTGAACTACCTATGTACATATGGCCTGCATCATCACGAGCATAGAGCTCTTTCAAATCCAAATCTTTTCCAGAAAAAAATGGACAGAAGCTCCGCCGCCTGACAGCCCCATCTAATTGGAACTGTGCAGTATAGAAACTAAGTCCGTCTGATTTTTTTTATATTACACTCGTACATGAAAAAGTGAGAGGAAGTCTAAATTTTTGGAGGATCATAATTTTAAAAACTGAAGCCATCCACATACATGTACAACTGCATCATGAGCGAGCTCTTTGAATAACTCTCCTGAAACAAGTATTTAAAAAAAACTGTCGGGTCGCCAGGCATAATTTGACAAGAAATAAGGACAACATTAAAAAGCATTTCAAAGGAGTAGATGGTTTTCTTTTTAAGTTGCACTTTTATTACAGTTCTAAACATGTATTAAATCTCATAACCGATTTAAAGTAGATGTTTGATACATGAGCATAAGATTGCATTAGAACCAATCACCTTGATTACAACTTGATCTCCCGTTGACCTTTGTCGGCTTTGTGTGTGACATTTGACCTCACATAGTTGTAAGCTTTAATTTAACATAGGTTACACCTTCCTGTCATTTCAAATAAAGAAAATAGAAAAGGCGCCCAATTGGGTACAAATACGGTATGTAAAAACTGCATCCCCAAGTTGAAAGCTTTAATTTGATGTACGTAAAACTGTCATTTCAAATAAAGAAAATAGAAAAAACGCCCAATTGGGCACAAAATGTGTTAAAACTGGGCGCAAAATATGTAAAACTGCATCCCTAAGTTTCAAGATTTGATGTATGTAAAACTCTCCTGTCATTTCAAATAAAGAAAATAGAAAAAAACGTCCAATTGGGCGCAAAATGTGTTAAAACTGAATCCCAAGTTATAAGCTTTAATTTAACGTAGGCAGGGGTCGCTCACTCTCCTAAGTTGCGTTTTGGCGTCCAGGACGCTATTTTGTTGCAATTCGAGCGCCGTAAAATTACCATTTTGAAGTTTCCATAAAACATGATGACACTCTTGGTGAAACTCTCTATTCATAAACTGTCGCTGTACCACGGGTTAGCCAATCAAAAAAAATCATCGTACATAAATTACAGTTTAACCAATCGGCAAATGTAATGACCTCAGTCTGAAACACATTTCCTTGCGCAGAATGCACAGAAAATGGCGGTCGTAACCGAGAACTCGTCTTCTGCGCATCTGTACAAACCCTATGGAAAAATTTTCTAATACACTGAAATGGCGCTGTGATTATTTTACATGCAACTTCCCTAATAATTTCTTTCTTTGCACCTTTCCAAAATGCAAAACTTGTTAGATTTTTAGTAGCGAATGTGTTTTCCTGTTGATCATGTAGACGATTCATATTAATTCTTCAACACGAAAACGTGTTTCATAGCGATTTGTGAAGGTCTACTCAAAGCCGACATTTTTACAGCTGGCAGCTTACAGCTTACGCTAGTCTAAATTACAATTGGTTCACGTTAGTGGTCTAGACTTCTCTTCCGAAATTGTTCTTGTCTGTTTATCATTTTTATCGCTAAATACAGTAAAAAAAAAAACGTTAAGAATTCGAAAGTCTGCGGCCAAGATTTATTTCAATGATATATTTACTGATTGGTGACCGATAAATTAAAAATAATCAAGCAGGAAGATGTGCGATTTCATTGCCTGATCAAGCTTTTTATTATGTGAAGTTCAATCTGAAGAGAGACGTGTATTGTGCCTTCACTCAGTCCAAATGTTATGTACGACTTTTTGTGCAGCTTTATTGTTGGGTTATACGTTGATGTTCTGGACTTGATTGAATCACTGTTCTTATATTTGTTTTCCTCCAAATAAAAAACGTCATTTTTTCTGCAATGCACAATAACGTCAGGTATTTCGAGCATCGTGTCAGTAAATTCGATAATCGGTCAGTTGATGGTCAGTTGATCAGACGCATGTTCTAATCGTGCATCGGATTTACTTGTACAAAATCACAGCCAACCCGGTACAACTCGCGGTCATTCGGCCATAATTTTTAGCGCTGAATCAAGTCACGATAGGATGACTGAATGAGGTGAAGTGTATTTAATTTAGTTATGATACTAATATATAATTAAAAGTTTTTCGAAAAATATCTTTAAGATGATATCTTGCAAACATGGAGGGAATAATAATACACATCCAACTTCGGAAAGCTCAGCTTCCTGAGGTCGGCTCATGGCAGATTGGACTGCTATAGACTGCATTGTTAGTGATTGAACTATGACACATGTATGACTGAAGATGACCCTTGCAATTTTGAACAATAAAAATGTGAACCCCCAGAATTTGCGATTGGACCCTCAAAATTTGCAATTCCAGGTTGTTAAGGGGTCCACTGGACCCCTTGTTTCAAAACTTAGTGCTAACCCTGAACTGTATGTTACACCTTCCTTTCATTTCAAATAAAGGAATAGAAAACTGCCCAATTGGGCGCAAAATATGTTATAGCAACTGGAATAAGACAAAAAGTGTCTTTTTGGGTACAATGCACAATTCTGCTCGATCGGTAAAGGCTCTATAGCTTCGCTAAGCCCCAAAAATATAACTGGAAATCTCTGAGTCAGCCTTTAATCACTTTCAGTTTCAAAATTTCATGCCTGTCCCTCATGAGCATCAATATTGAAGTTTGTAAACTACATTTGTGCATGAAACATAGCTCTTTCACGGAGCGTTGCACGTCGTCCGTACCTACCCCTAACAACGCTCATGTGCCTTACTTCTGAGTTGAAAACCGGGATGGGGCGCAGCGGATCCGATGCGGAATAAGCAAATCCAACAGTACATACAGCACTTATTGAAACTCTTTACCTTTGATGTAGTCCTAAATAGTTTTATATTATACGCACATTGTTTTTCCTTGACCGATTTTTTTCTTTCATGGTTAAAATCTAATGATTTTAAAACGGTGGTTTCTTAACCGTACAAAATCCCCAACATCACGCTGTGCCGACGGCCTTGTAATTGGCTCAGACTATCATTTATGAAGTGATGAGACCAAAGTCGGCGGAAACCAGCGTAATCCCACCATTGTTCCCTGGTTTTATGAATGAACTGCCTCTCAGGTAGCAACCACTTGAATTTATGATCTGTGGCGGCGCTATTTTCTCATAGACTCACATAGGCTACTCGGATTTTGTGGCGGCCATTACATTTATCCCGTATCTTATATCATGTATCAATTCTATACCCCGTTTTTCACAACTTTCCCGGTCATTCGACAAACTCTGACACCCAACCGGTGAAAGTTTTTTAGAATTTATTTACCGTTATAGGCCGAATTTGTGCAGTTTCATGTAGGAAACATGTGAATCTGGTGTACTTTGGCAACTCCAATTGCACTTTTCAGTCGCATCAGGCACATTGCTGGCGAAATGGAGCGGGGGAAAATCCCTGGGGTGTTGCCTAATTGTTAGTCATTCGCTAAAAGTGGAATAAGGAAATACCTGGTCCTTAGATTTTTGTAGCCTGTTAGCTGGGGGGCTGGAGTTTAAAATAGAATGGGTCCAATTAGTCAAAGATGGTGTTATAAATATTATTTTTCAAATTATTTTTCCTTAAATTTTTTTTTTAGTACTCAGAAGTTTTCTTTTCAGTTTTTAACAGTCTCATTTTCAGAGTACTTAAACAGATTAAATACTTTCCTTTATTCTTTCTCTATTGCTGCATTTCTGGTTTTGATGATGATGATGGCGATGGTCATGATGATGATTGATGTTGATGGCGAGTCGGGTCGCGCTAGGTGCGTTTTCTTTTCTCTCTGCGCGATTGCCGAATTTGTTTTTTATTTGAGCCCATAAAATTAGCGTTTGAGTAAATCTAAGGGGGTTTCTTGCCGCGCAAAAAAATATCGCGCCGACCCACTACTTTTTTCAAGTTCGGAAGTGCCAATCTGTTCGTGTCATCTTGTAAAATAAATAAATGCATTAGGTAAAAACAAAGTCAAGCTCAATTTTTAAGCAAAAGCCTCTGTTTGTTCGGCAAGCGGAGATAGAGCATAGAGGTTGTGAAAACACAACCGCAGTGAGGGATACCTTGTTTCACAGACTGAGTGTTCATTTCTTGGCAGATAATGAACTACCCCTTGCTAAACACAGGAGAAGCTGGGTAGGTAAAAGCACAATATAATATATACGTAATGATTTGACGATTTTAACAACGCTTGAAAATCTGCCCGAGTACTCAGCGAGTAGACTGTTGTTTTCTGTGATGGAACGTGCTTTGAACCGCAGAGTTGAACCGACAATGTCAATAAACCGAGTCTATAGCAAGTTTTACCTTAACAACTCATATCAATATCATTGTATTTTTTTATAGTAATATTTAAATTCGCCATCAATCCAATTCCGAACGTAATCTTTTACATTGTAGGCTAAACGTACACATGTTTAAGACTTGGAGGTTTTTTGTTTTCACAATAAACGGGCACTGGACATCACGGCGTACTTAGCATGCATTGCTAAAATGTCCTGCATCACACCGTACAACCGTTACACAACGGCAAGGATGTTAGCGCTGCAGCAATGGCTTAGGGTTCCGAGAAAATGCACCGCTGTAACCGTTGGTGTGTCCCTATTATCAAATCGGAGCGTAATATCACGGGGGCGTGTACCGATTTATCCAATCAAAAAAGCTAGTTTACACAAACCTCAACCGTGCCGCCAGCTGCCATTGCTGTCGGGTGTGTCTCTATTAGCCATCACATCCGGACTTTAACTTGGCAACTTCATACCTCAAAATAGACCGATGGCACTTATACGATGTGGATTTTTTTCCGGCAGCCAGGGCGATTGAATGATAAATAAAATACAGTTTTTATATGTGGTGTTTATTTATGATAGAGGAACCGTTCATTCAGGTCTTGGCCTTTTATCCTTTTGGATAGCTATATTATAAATAGTAATACGAATAGAATGTGAATTATAACTGAAGTAACTGGGGAGCAATGATTACATTTGGGGGAATCCTCATCTACTCTGCACCCCACTTATTATTATTTGAAACCATTTTGTAACAGTGGCACCACTTATATTCCCCACCACACCCCCCTGCCTGCGCTGTTGTCATGATTGTAAGCTTTTATTTCCATTTCCCGGTGACAAACATTATCTTATTCCTATCTTATTACAAAATATAGCCGTCAAAATTATAATGGGGCATCTGGGGCAATTCAAACTGCACCTCATTATTTGTCCAGCACTGGTCTGACGGTCCAGGCATGGATTAAGGCGGCACCATATAGTACAGTTTGTTATGTGTTCCCGTTGGGATTTTTGTGCCAAATTGAATTTAGTAGCTACTTTGGTCAATTGTTGGGGAGTGCCCGATTTCAAAAATCTTAGTGCCATTTTTTTCAACCACGCCTTCAGTCGCCTTTTTGAATTTCCATGGCCGCCATTTTTCGGTATTTTTTGTCCTATAGCTCGCTTAGGACAGCTTAGAGAGTAAATTGGCTTGTGATACCAGGGAGTCCATTGAAAGCATCGTCTTAATTGTTAACTGATTGTTTGGCTGCCATCTTGAATTTTTCAAATGGCTGCCATTTAAATGACTTTATGTCCTATATCTTGGGGTGTGGAGCACGTGAAGAGTAAAAACGGTGGCAATATCCATGTCTTTGATACTAGGGATTCCATAACAGCACTGGCTTACTTGTCTTATTAAGCTTTGCCACCATCTTGGATTCATTCCAAAATGGCCAGCCATAAAAAAAAAATTCCCCCGAATACACTTGTTTTAAAATCTCAGCATACCAGTAATAACCAGTTAAAATTGTAGCATTGCATTTACTATGATAATTCCAATCACGGCATGCCTATTATTTCATGAGCAAACTCACCACCATGGAAGATTCAAAAAATGGCCTGCCACTAGAGACAAGTTTTTATGTTTTTTAAATTTAAAATTTCATGTCTCTTTAAAAGAGAACTTTTAAGTTCCAAATATCAGTATATAAACTACGATTCTACTATTTTTAAACACTATGCTTGAAATACCTGACTTGGATCTACATAAGATTTTTTCAACACCATAGTGCGTTATTTTGGAAACTTTATTTGAAATGGCCATTAGAGGCTTACATGAATACATGGGTTACCCAGTACGTAGTCAGGATAGAACTTAAGTTCTTCAGGGCATGTGTAGAGAGTATACTCATCTATGGAGCTGAGACTTCAAGTTGGACCATTACCCAAAAGCTTGAGGACAGGATCAATGGCTGTTATATACAACTTCTTAGAAGAGTACTTAACATCAGCTGGAGAGATCATATTTCCAACAATGAGGTATATGGAGATATACTACTCCTATCAGAAACCATTAAAAAGAGACGTCTCCAGTTTGCAGGTCACTGCATGCGGACAACTGACAAACCTATCTCTCACCTGATTTTCTGGACGCCGTGGCATGAAACTTAGTAATCCTGATGTGATTGCTAAAGATATTGGATTGTATGCAAGTGAAATCCAGCAACTCATGAAGAATAAGGCAGCTTGGTTCAAATTTGTCTCAGCTGCTTTCAACGTCTACGGGCGACAGATGATGATGATGAGTCAGGATAGCCTTCTGGACTTGTTACGTTGCAATCATTTGTGTTACCAAAGTCACTGCATTTACAGAGCACTGTTCTTGGCAAATGTGCTGCATTTGCTGTTCTTGACATACACCATGCACAAAAAGTTTTCAAGAACATTTAACATGCTGTCTAGGTCGAAACAATCCTCACGAATTTCTGGAATACACTAATTGCGTCACAACTTGAATCTAGGCTTTATCCACCTACGATCAGATATGCTAGCAAATATTCCTCCCCAATCAGTACCTCTAAAAGCGTGCAGACCTAGTAGACCTATATTTTTTCGCTTCCAACTGCAGCACACCTTGCACGTATGTCAACTGTGCGCTTCGCTTTTCCTTTTCCGGTGATAAAGTGAAGGTCGCCTGGAAGGTTGAACACAAATCCATGAGGTAAATGAAGACATCCGGGTCTGGCGAATATACATCTATATCCCTGATGTTTCTGTCAGTCTTGGACGCATCAAGTACATGCATTGGGATCAACAGGCGCGGATCCAGGGAGGGGCGGAGGGGGCGCGCTCCCCCGGTAACTCTGCAAAATCTTGCAAAATCAGCCCATTTTGGACCTTTTTTGGACAAGTTTAGCCTTTCAGCCCCCCAGTAATTTTGACGTTTTTCAAATCCTGGATCCGCCCCTGATCAAGGTGTCTGCCTCCTCGAGTGAGTGCTCACCAATATTGGAGCCATACACACCTGGTTTGTTGGAATACGTTTGAGGATGGCAACTAAGCTCTGGCTGCTATCTTCATATTCCTGGAGTAGAGTTTTTTTTCCCCAAGTAATCTGTCAGTTGAGACTTTGTTTTCAATATGAGACAAACAGGGTTTTCATTCAGTGGTACTAATTTGAATTAGTCGAATCTCTGATGCCAAACTTGACCGGATCAAGGCCAGCAGACCTTTTGCGCATGTGTCTGTGCTTTCAGTGAGATTTATCAATATATCTCTGTTACGAATTCACTCCTTCATCATAACCGGATACATCTTACGGATGCTTCCAACAAAGGTGTTGGCAAAAAGAGCAGTGTACCATTTTGGACCTTTATTGATAACCCGAACACTGCATGGCGTCTATAATGCCACAAATTGTATTGGATCTTCACCCGGTTGAGGCATCAGCCAGTGTGTTAAGTCTACCTGAGAGGCATTCGGTGGTTCACTGTTAGCTCAGTCATGACATGACATCTTAAAGTAATCTTGTCATTTGGGATTACAAAGAAGGCCATCTGAGTAGAAGAGGATCTGCGGATACCCGAAAACATCTGATAAGCTTTCCAATGTTTTGGTCCACGAACAGAGTTGTGAATGGAATGCCTGACTTAGTCCCATGAAATCACAGATAGAGCTTTTCCCAGTTTCTTGGACAGTGCACTTAAACATCTATTTTGGGCAGACAAATTGGTACACAACAAGTCGGAGCATATTTGTAGAGATCAGGAGCAAAGTAGTATTGACTTGCCCCACAGGGCAACCGAAGACCAAGCTTCCCACTCTCCTGTCTACGCTGGAATCAAGTAGACTCTCTACTTCATATAACTCAGGAGAATTATTGTGTTTACCATCTGCGGAAGGTCTTGCCCAAGTGCAGCTCGGATCTGGTCTTTGGATTTCCACCTTTCAAAAGACACCCACCATAGCATATCTTGTCTCATTAAGCCTATTGTGGAGTTTCGTGACATTTCAGGATTATGGTATTTCAAAGTTTTCCTAAGCTGCAAAGTTCTTCAAAAGAGGAGGTCCGAAGCATACCATGATATTGGTTACATTGGGTACTCTATACACCAGTATACTCTTTCCCAGTAATATTTGATGGATTGTCAATGGTGATTGGTGATTAAAGACCCAGCTTCATTCTTGGATTCAAGATACTTTGCGATAGGATGAAGTGAAGCAAAACAAGCACGGACCTCACCACTCTCCAAACCCATTGGTATTTTCTGTTGAAGATTGCAGTTACAACATGTTGCTCTTTCGTACAAGCAAGATCAAGTGTTATGACAGTTTTGTGATGAGGACCTCACCAAAAGTGGAATATCCCTTGAGCAAGGCAATGCACTGTAGGCCCTATAAAGGGCAGTATAATCAGTTGGAGGTGCTCCTTAACAAATCTGGGTTTTCCATGATGGTCACTGATGATACATGTAGTCCGCAGAAATTTAATCTGAACACTTCCTGGCTTGAAGTACGCGGAAAAGTAGATCGAAGGCTTTGGCAGACTCGGAAAAAAGGTTTTTTAGCACGCGGAAAGGTAGATCGAAGACCTTGTAGTTCTCCCATAAACGTTACCCAATCTCTGTGTCCCAATTGCTCCACCCCTACGCCTTTGTTTACTTATTGACCATAAATTTAATTAGTGAAGTCTGAATCAAACCAAGCAAAATAAAGAGTGGCTTTTAAAATAAGTACTAATTGGAAGTAGGCAATCGCTTTCAGCACACTCTAATTGTTGACAAACATCAGATTTAACGAAAATATGAAACAGCTCCTCCTAGAGCAGGCCCATGTAGTTTACGCAATCCATAGTCTCTAATTTGAGTACCTCTTACCTTGAACAAAGAAAGGGTACCCTAATTACCCTACCCCCCCGCCCGCAATTTAGCACGCGCCCGGCGCAGGTGAAGTCGCACTGAGTTCCTGTTATGAATGGTGTCTAATAGGCTTAATCGAATTAAAATCAATCACGGATAACGGATTATAAGATCGGCTTTTCTCCGTGTGAACAACCATAATTGAAAATGGCGGCCATTTTGAAATTCAAGATGGCGCTCACCAAATTAGATACAATAAGGAAATGCTTTTATAGAATCCCTGGTATCACAAACATGGGTATTGTGTCCACCACTCCACTTTTCTAATTTACTCACAAGCCAAGATTTTGGACAAATTGTAACATCATGTATCGAAAGGCAAACCATTTGAATTCAATGGACTCTGGTATCACAAACATCAGTATTTGCACCATTTTTTACTTTCGAAGTGCTCATAAGCCGAGATACAGGACATAACATATTGAAAATGGCTGTAATTTTGAAATTCAAGATGGCGGCCACCCAAACAGTTACCAGTAAGACATGCTTTCATGGAAATCTCCTGGTATCGCAAACATGGGTTATTGCCACCTTTTTAATCCTCTACGTTGCTCATAGACCGAATATTGACAAAATATAATGAAAATGGGCGGCCATTTTGAAATTCAAAATGGCGACTGAGACTGGTTGAAAAAAATGCACCTAACTTTTTTGAAATCAGCACCCCAGAATTGAAAAGTTTAGGCAATCAAATCAATTTTTGTTTTGTTTTTGGCACAAAAATCCCACGGGATCTCAATAATCTGACATATCCAACTATAATGTTAATCGTGGTTTTTTATTGCACTAAAGGTTCAACAAGTTGTATCTCTACGTGTGTCCATTGTTACGGTCATTATCCTCGCACGGTGTTTCGATGTGTTTTAAATTCTGACCGATCCTTAATTACAAAGGTTTAGAGTTGTCAAGTGTTGAGATCTTTGTTCATATGGCTATGATGTTGTTGTTAATGTTCTGCGAATATTACATTTCCTAAAATACATTTATGGCGCCCAAAAATTTAGGGGTCTGAGTGTTGTAGTTGGGTAAGGTTCCAGCTACAAACAAAAAAAAAAAAAAAAAGAAAACTAAGACTGTAAGCAATTCACTAAAATACATTTTTGGCGCCCAAAAATTTAGGTCTTCCACTCAACCAAAACACTGTAGGGCCATTCTCGAAAAGTGTTCAAACAGTGTTTTTTTGTGTTGCTCCAGTCATGCAAAGTTTAAACCTTGTTTTTTGCCCCAGTTAAGAATGCATTTATTAATAATTGTTATATGGCCTCCCATTTTCTGATTAACTTTTAAAAATATTTATTTCTTCAATTTATTTGAGAAAAGATTCTCACGGGAAAAAGCACTTTGTTACTATAAAAGAGAGAAAAGGGGAAATTCCCAGAGTGGTTTGCTATGCACCTGTTGATATTGCACAATAGGGGAAGTGGGGGATTTCCCCAAGGGATTCTAAACTTAGAAAACTTGTTTATGTTTTGCGATCAAAACATTGATAAGATCAGGGAATTCCCCACAGAGTTATATTTGTGAAGTGATGTGATTCAGGTATTTTTTATGATGAGCTGTTGTAAGGTCTATTTTTAGACTGGGATCTTTGTGAAGTCGTATATATTTGAGCTTTGAGCTAAGTCTCGCCGTCAGCAGTTGTAATCACCTATACAGTATGGATAGCTAGTTTTATCTACAATAATGGTAGATATATGCTCCACACAGTGCCAGGATTTATTATATTTTAAATTCCATGTGAGCAGAGTTGCTGTTATTATTCTACTGTCGTCTTTGAAGCCGAAAGTGCTGGGAATCAAAATAGGATTCCAAATTGCGGACAGATAGAAATCGTGGTGATTATCTTGGATTGATATACTGTGGATTATTACTGTCGTCGAGGGAATTATTTAACCTTGTCGTCTTGAACTGCTGGACAAAAGTTTTCTCCAGGACTGAGAAGATTCCAATGGAATATATTACCTGAGTTTTGTATGAACTTGTGCGCTGTCATTTTGGAGTCTTCGCTGAGAGGACATATCATCGTTGAACTGCAACGCCTTTTTTGAACATTAAGTATCAGTTATATAAATTGTGTATAATTGTGTGAATTTGATTTATGTTTTGGACATACCAAATTCTTGAACCAATTACAAATCATTAAAATCTGTTATATTATATAAAATTAAGATCACTTGTGCACAAGGCTCATTTGTTTGTGTTTGAAAGGTATCTCTGACCTTTGACGCCTAAGAGACGTCATAACAGAATTGGGGGCTCGTCCTTGGGAATTGAATTGAGATTAATTTCAGCCTTTTTGTTCAGAATTTACACATTAAAAGTGTGAAAAATATTGTAAACATTGTGCACATTTTAGCATACAAAATCTTGTGTGTATTTACATGTACTAATTTGTAGTTTGGTTCAAGTTAGTATACAGGGTGAGTCAAAAAGATTTACACTCGATTTCAGAAAAATATTTAAAATATTTAACAAGTTCAGAAATTGTTTTTTATACATGGAAACAATAGCTTATTATATCCACTGTCATTGGTAAAAAAATCTAAAGTTTACCTTTTCGCATATTGCAGATATGGTAAATTAACGGAAAGCCGCCAAAAACAATATTGACCACGGTTGTACAATTCTTCACGTCCACAGCAGCAAAAACCATTGAGTTACTGTCATCTAAATGCTCAATAACTTTTGTATTTTGTTCTAAAGTAACCATTAGGTTACCTAATCCATAACAACTGTTGTTGATAATATTTCTTAACAATAGTCAATGAAAGTAGAGTAACAGGAGCCGGGGAAGGGGACGTATTGTCCCCTCCCCCATTACCAGGAAATACGCTTAAGCTACCGGTAAAGCAGGAAAGTGGGAAAAGGACAAGCAGAAAGGGAGAAGAGAAAGGGAGGGACGGGAGAGGAAAGGATTGATATGCAAAGGGAAAGGCAGATGGACGTTGAATGCGTGTAATGTTCAAATATTGATTCCCCAAAGTAGCCTCCCCCCCCAATCAGGTTACGAAGGAGTCGGTGGAAAATGTGGGTCAACTGGCTGTATTGCACAGGATTGCCCACATATTGGCATTCACTTTCCGCGAAAAGATATGTGAACAATTTCGAACATTTATTGAAGTAATGCTTCAAAATATGGGGCTGGTGTAAGATTCCATAATTTGTTATTGATTTCAGAATAATGAAATAGTTTTACATTTTTCATGGTGAAGGATTACAAAAAGGTATCAAAGCAAGCAAAGAATGTCATGATGTACTTATGTAGACTCATCCAAAGTCTCTTTGGCCAAATTCCACAACAGTGATTCCGTGGACAGAGTGAAAAATGGGTACCTATCTTTAAGCTAGCATAACTTCGCAATGCAAAGTTCAAAAATCAAAATTCAAAATTTCTCTAGTAGGTGAAATAACCTAGTTTTATATGTGATAGTCGATATCTTTGGTAGATTTTTCACTGCTTTAGAAAAATTCAAACAAAACGAGTGTAAATCTTTTTGACTCACCCTGTATGTAGAGAATGACCCAGTGAACAATTTTGGATATAGAACCAAAATTATTTTTTCCAA